>BMAT01008910.1:260114-274595 GCA_019649035.1 Elysia marginata
CTCTTTTTTTTTCTCCCCCCCTCTCTCTCCACCCCAACTTGCTTGTACTTGCCTACTGCTAAAGTGTAAAATTCATTTTCCACAAAAGGCAACGCAGAGCTACCCAAACAAAAAATTGTACTAATCTTTTATTCAGTTATTTATCTCAGTATCAACTATTTTCCAACTTTGTATTTTCTGGTCTGTCAGCGTGTTTATCTACACCCCATTAAGTTCTTTTTCATTTGAGTCTGTTTTCACTGTCAGATTTGTGTATTTGTACTTTAAAAATTGGTTGATAATGTCAAACTCTGCCTTAACTATAACTAGTCATAAGAATGCATATGGAGTTTATCTTCTGTACAGTAAGTGTGTTTTTTCTTGTGTGTCGATTAGTGTTGTATATACACTTCTTGTTCTTATCGTCGTCATTGGTGGTTTGTTATTTTTTCTATTATGTTAAGGGTACAGTGTGTGGGGATAAAGAGAATGTATACGCACAATAAGAGAAAACTCAGTATTGACATAAGAGTTGTGCAAGTGCAAAGTTTGAGGGCATCTTCACCTTTATCAGGACTCGTATTAAATTGTTTTGCCTTGCTGATTATTCTTCCCTCCCATCACTTCTTCTCTATTTAAAACGATCAATTAACAATTTATACGAGGACCGTGTTTGCACGCATGTATTTGGGTGTAAGTGGGGTGTAAACGTGTTTTCTGCCTTGATATACTCACGCTTGAAGTTTAAAAAATCAAGTGCATGAACATAAGATTACACTCTGTAGACATGTATTGCAAACGCACCTGGACCCAGCAGGCAAGCAGGCAGTGGATCATAGACACATGGATGTTTGGCAGTCTTCGGTGCATGCACGATAAACTTGAAAATGATTAATTTGTTCTTAGTTTCGCAAGTTTCTTTTTCTTTTCCTATTTTGGTGGCGATTGTTTTCCCTTTCAGCACTCAACATAATATATTTTTCAATGCCTCATCCTATTGTTGAAACTTTTGCTTTGTTCATGGTCTTCATAACTTTGCCAGAATAGCGATGTTGTGTTTCCAAAGCGACATTTTCTTCCGTGCCAGTGATAATGTACAAGTTAAAGCAACATCAATGCAGACTTCAGCTCCGTTCACATCATATTACAACTTGCGCATCTAGTATCGATGGCTAATATGAAAAAAAATGCACGTATTACAATCTATTGTTCCGTTGACTTCAAACGTCTAAACAAAAACAAAACAAAAATTATGGACCTGTTTGTGTATGGCATAAGGTAAATATAGAGCTCATAAAGTATACCACTTGTATTATGCTACGGCTTATGCTGTTCATCGCAGGGTATAATGTTGCATAAAGCTTGGAATGGTCCCTACTTCTATCCAACCACTAATAATACGATATTTTCAACAACATCGTGGTTTTCGTTCTCTGCTAAATTCAATAAATGGGTGGGCGTTTAACTGAAAGACCATATCACTTGCCAATGCCAAATAGATCAACACAAAAATAAACCTTGAGAGACAGTAGAATCGTTCTTTTAATCTTTTACAGCCTTGATTTACGAAAAAAAAACGGCGTATGTTGGTGGAGCGCCATTTTAATCGCGGCTGTAGATCGAGGACTTTCGGGCCTTCTCAAGATTTCAATGATAAAATAATGCTACTATTTTCATGCCGGTAAAATTCAAGTTATTGTTAACCGCCCTCAGAGCCACGCTATAGAGAAAGGGTAAAAAAAATGTTTTAGGAAGCTTTTCTTTGTGTAAATGCAAATTTATGATTTAACACTTTGTAGCTTAGATAACTTCTGGTATTTTCGAGGGGGTCGACTTAAGTCTTTTGGTAACATAACCTTTAAGCGCCAAAAAAATCGAGCTTTTCTAAAACATGAACTGATTAATAAACAAAGTAGAGGAGGGTTGGGTGAGGATCCTGTAACGGAACGAGTTTCATAATGGTGCGATATCAGCAGCATTACACACGTGGATTTAGACGTAAGCTTTCAAGCCCGTAATTAGAATAAGTCAGATCAACTACAGGAATTTATTTACAGCGTTTAGTGTTTCATAACTGTCGAGGTTTTTCCCTTTTATTCCCTTCCCCGACACCCACAAACAAACACCAACATAGTTACACAGCTTCATCTCCATCACAATACTGAAGTCGTAAATACATTTACTAAAATTACTTGTGTGCAGTTGTCTTTCATCTTTTTTTTCTGTAAGTGATATCGAGGCAAATTAGGTGCACACACTCGATTTGAAATCGTAGGTCCGTGTGTTAGATATAAGAAGAGTGATGACGGACGTGGTGCTGGGGTAAAACTGGGTAAAACTGGGGTATGGTATATTTTTTTTCCGCTTCACTTTGTGGGAATCTCGCGGATACTGCCTTGAGCTGAGAAATGGGGTACACTGGAGCCGAAAGAGAGTCGGTTAATCCTAGCTGGGCCTACAACCAGTGAATGTGCCAGACGATCCCTTCCATCTGGCCGGATTTACTGTGGCTAATTTGATAAATTAGAGAGAGAGAGAGAGAGAGAGAGAGAGGGAGAGAGAGAGAGAGAGAGAGAGAGAGAGAGAGAGAGAGAGAGAACAGCGAACAGAGGGCTAGCCTTACTGAGGGATGTGTAGTGAGAACTTTTATAGTGAAAAAAGAGAGGAAAGTTATAGAGTTTGATATCATCGCAGATATTAAAAATTGATGAAAACTAACCAAATGAGAAGGGGGTGAGTGCTTAAAATAGAGTACCTTTCATATTTAAGTCATTTAGGTCTGTCTATTTCAAAACCCTTCTTATGAATCATAAACCTGAACTTACAACCTCGATTTGTTTCGCAATTCGCCTGTCTGCCTGGTCTAGACTCGTTGCGCCCCCCCCCCTCATCTGCCCTCATCCTTCCACTAATCACGTTTATCTCTGGAGCGAGTTTGTTTTTAATGAACTATTGTTCCTCGAGTTTGCGGTAGGTAGGAAAATCTTGTCCGAGATTTAAATCTCGATAAAATAATGCTTCAACATGCATGAGGAATCCATATCTACAGGCTAGTATAGCAAAGGAAGTAGCAACTCGGTGCTGACAGCCACCCCGGTTAACGCGAGTTGCATGGCTTGCTGCACTCAGCGGCACTCAGCCCCCAACTTGAAGAGCACTCACTCCCTAACGAGAGGGCACTTGCTTGCTAACAGGACTGACAGCCGCGTGGTGGCGCTTAGTTTGCAGGTGGAACACACCGACAGGGGAGACTCATAGCAGAGAGACGAGGAGGGAAAGGGGAAAGGGGTGGGAAGAAGAGCGAAGTAGATCTAGGAGATAAGGGTTCAGGGTGAGAAAGAGAAAATTAAAGAAGATAGAGAGGGGGGAAAAAGGGTGAAGGGGATTATAATCAGTCTGTTGGGCATGGCTGTGGATATAATTGTGAGGTCAGGTGGATCTTGTAAAAGTAACTAAGAGAGATGTGGGTTTTAAAAAAAAAGAAATTCAAGGGTGAAAGGTGAGGGGTGAGAGTGAAGGGTTGTTTAAACGTGATTTAGAGCTATAATGAATGGAAGTCTTTAGATTAGCATCGTTGAGTTTTGGTAATTTAAAATAAAAGCCTATAACGAAGGGGGTGGTCTATTTTTAATAACTGCATAATTTTTAGAGAACACACAATCATAAACTTCGCATGATAATTTTAATTGGTGCTAAGGTATCAATGCATTTGTTATGATGACATTAATTGCTAATCCATATGGTTTAAGTTGGGGTTTAAAAGTAATTTAAAATGTTAAAATTAGTTTGCGATAAAATTATTCTCTGAGGCAGTTGATGTAAGTGGTTGTTATGATAACATAAAACTATTTGGCCAATTAAACAAAAAAGTTGTGGATCCATGGGATTTAGCGAGGAAAAAAAGTTTGATGAAGGCAACACTTTTCAAGGAAATAATGCTCAGTTTAACAACTGATGAATGAAAACAGAAGAAATAGACGGAGCATATGGTAAAACAAGAGAAAGAGAGAGAGAGAGAGAGAGAGAGAGAGAAAGAGAGAGAGAGAGACAGACAGACAGACAGGCAAACACACGGGCAGACGGAGATAGAGGTAGAGACATGGACTGCCCAAGGAAGAGGAAATCTTATTACAGCGAAACAAACACGCCCTAAAAGACTAAAAAAAAACCAGGAATAGTGCAGGCAGGGGAAAAATGGTAGGACAGTAGTTAAGGTTCGAAACTAGACAAAAGAGGCATCTTTCTTTTTTTTAAAGTTTAAAACAAAAAGAAGCATGAAATGAAGACGCGTTAAGAATACATTGTTATCTAATTGCTATCTTATTCTCAAAGAACAAACCAGGACTGGTGCATTACTTTGGTCGATGTAATTTACAAAGTCTATAAACATTGCTCTTACATTTGCAGAGTCTACTCACACTTGTTTGTTTACACTGGCGAGGGATAAGAGATACACGTGCGTGATAATGGTAGAGGAGACATTTGATACGAGCAAAAAAATATTGTTGTACAGCACTCTACCTCTGCTGGCCTTCATACAGCTATGTAACGCTGAATGTAAACGTTATTATTTACTTCATTCTCCTTCCTCTGTGGTGTTGAGAACTTTAGGAAACTGTACAAGATGCTCACACATTATAATTGTGTAACATTTTGAAATGAAAAAAAAAGGACAGTGAGTAACGCTCACACAAGGCTATGGTGGACCTTTTCGATTAATAAATAAACAACGTGCATTGGTTATAAATGGGAGGAGGGTAGCTTTTTTACACCTAAAGAAACTTTTAAACAAGGCACTTCGGAGGAAAGACGAAGAGGAAAAAAAATTTAAACTCACTTTTTTGCGTTACCACCTTCACAAAAAGTCTACACCAAAGGAAATTGTAAGAGAACTTCCAAGAAATAAAAATCCATTAGAGATGGTTAATCTTATCGTAAATCACTGCTCGCTCATTAAAATGTCCAAACCAGCTATATCTATAAACAAAGAAACTTCGCTCGTCCAAGAAAAGTTTCGTTAGTTTAGTCTATGGACATATTTTTCTCTCAAACACTTCCCACTTCAAATGCCTGAACGCCTTGTTTTCGTCTGTATTATCAGCAGCAACTGAGATAATAACAAAAGCTCCCCACTGATGTTATAGGCGTGAGCTGCTGGCGTTTCGTACACTTTACTGATTTTGAGAAGATACAAATCTTAATGTCTGTCCTCACAGACTGCACCCCTGGCTTTTTACATCTGATTGTGTATTCGGGTTCCATTATTGCCAGTAATAATACAAACAAAACAGTATGACTGTATTCCCGCCTTGCTGGTTTCATGCAATGATGCGCCTACTCTTCATACACATTTATGAGAAAAAGCAAGGTGGCACAGAGAGAGAGAGAGAGAGAGAGAGAGAGAGAGAGAGAGAGAATTTTCATGGGACCTGTTGGGTGCGTACTAAAAAGGTTAACGACATATTTGCTTTTATTGTAATATTATGTTGGCATAAATTATATATATACATATATATATTATATACAACAGACACTTTTCGTCTGAACCTATAAATGCAAACTACCAAACGGCTTAGCGTGTTAAATAAGAGACACCTCGTAGATGAAAAATACTAAAGTTTATATTCTGTACTTCCTAAACTAAGTTTACCAACAGGTTCTGGCTTCTAGTTGGAGTTAAACTCTTAAACTTCAAATTTTTACATAAGTTGCGCTCTACATTTCTTTTTCTTTCTTTTCTCCTTACAATTTTGCACGATCGGCTATTAATTCAAACGTCTACAGCTTTACCGAACCAAAATAATGCTGGTTATGCATTCAGAACGCCACTGAGGCCAAAGCCGTAGTCGGATCATCTTGCAAACCGCAAAATCATGCTTTAAAAAAAGAAGGAAGGGGGAGGGGGGGCGTTAGTTAACTTCAATACCTGAGACGCCGGTTCCAATACATAAAGATCATCATGTAAGCTACCCATAACGACAAAGTAGTTACATAGGTTATTGTAATATAAGTGCTCTTGGTCCAAAATTAATGTCCGAGGATTATTCATTGTCTGCCCCATATGCTTCGTGGAACTTTTGAGACGTAGAAAGAACTTCAAGCAGGGCCCTTGGTCTCAGTGTGTAGGAGGGGCTCTCTGCTGATGTTACTTCACAGTACCCTTAACTCACACAGTCAATCATTTTGGACTTGTAAGACAGACAATAATTAGAATATTCACATTAGTAAGACAGACAGGTAGGCCTACCGCAGTTTTGCCTGTAAGATATAATTGGCAATGGATAAAAGTACGATATCTTGAAAATGCTGGCCTTCGGCGGGGTGAGATTCGCACCTTCGATTTATAGTAGCTTCGGCATCAACCAAAGTATGTTTGTCATATCGAACCTCTGCCCTGCATAGCTCCACCCCTGCCCCTAACTATCCCACACCTTACTAAGTAATTGCCAGAACCCCAAAATATAATCTATAGGAAGAAGCAATAGTTTAGTGCCATGACAATTCTTAATTGCTCATCCCCCCCCCCCTGCCCAAGTCAATCTCAACTGCAAACGTCTTACAATAAAATTTCCGGACACAACAGTATTACAAACTAATATAAGAACGAGCAAACCAGGAATTACAATTCCCCTAGACAAGCAAAACGTCTCCTTTTCTTTCTCAAGCTCTCTCCACTTAGTACGAGCAATAAATTTGAGGCTTCTTCAGCGTCATTGGTGACCCAAAGGGTCCACTTCTCGATGTTGTAAATTGTGCTCAGCTGACAAACAGTGGGCCAGTCACCCCTTAACGTGAGCCCTCTTCAAAACAGCGGCAGGAGAAATTTACAACGTCATGAGCAATTTAAAACTTTTATAGAGGGAAGACAGGGGTTGCGCGATCAACTCGTACAAGATTGTTTTGTTTTTTCGGCAATGGGAAAAAGTAAATGCAGCATAGACCACAGGTCAAAGATCAAGAGCGGTGGCGGCGGGGTAGATATCGGGAAAGGAGGGAGGGAGGGGATGCCACGGTTTGTAGCTATCAGAGGCGTCGTTTGCCAAAATGGATGCTAATCTCCGTTTCAGTTTGCCGTAATGCAAGCGTAGGGGACATTAAACTAAGTCCTTTCACAGATGCTAATTCTAGCTATAATTACAATGCCTCGTTTGGCAACACGGATGCCGATTCCAAACTTACGCCTCTTTTCCGATTCATTTTTTCCCCGTTCTAGATCTATGCCCAATCTAGAATCTAGATCAAGATATCTTCCGATGTAGATTTAGATTAATTTTTAAATATGCCATTATCATTTACTGTAAAATCTAAATCTAAACCAATCTAGATTCAACGACGAAGTTTAAAAAAAGCGGACAAAACTGACATTTAACTATGCATGTTTTACTGGCTCCCGATCTTTTTATTGTGTGTAAACGTTGACCTACATTTTTAATCAGTAAGGATGAAGTGAGATACTTTTATGACGACAATATTGACAAAGCTATTGAATATATATCAGAATAAAGGTTCTTTGTTGCCCCTCCAAGGCTGCGGTAGGTTCAGCTGTTGTTTTAAGTGCCAGCACCTGAAATTGGAATGAGTATACAAAAGGCTATACACCCACATATTGATCCGCATTATTGCATGATGCACATTTGTACTAAAATGTTCTTTACTGGAGTTACTAAAGGAACAGCAGCTTGTTTCAACGCAATACTGCGCTTTATGTTGATATGGAGTTAGTGATTTACACGAATGACTTAATATTATGTTTCACGCTGGTTTCATCTGCACCGGGTGACTTCGGTTGGAGGTTGCCCACCCCACATCATAGCATATTGATTCTTTCACTAATTAGAGCTAATAAGGCCGTCTATAAAAGAGGAGGGGTGAGGTGAGGTGGGGGTGGCATAATGATATATCTTAATGTCGTTATCGAAATGCGGTGGGAATAAGTAAAAAGGATATAAATTATGTAGGAAGTGCGGGTCTACAATCCGTATGACTGGTGCGGATAGAGGGATACTGAAATAAAGATAGGCAGGCAGATGGATCGAAAGACATAATTATTAAAAGCAGATAGATAAACAGACATGCATACATTCACACGGACAGATAGATGGCAGTATAAATATAATTATATAGGAAGGAAGACCTAAAATTTGAAAGTTAAAAAGGATTAAAAATTGCATTACTGAAACAAAGATGAAATGAGCTACTTAATAGTGAATTTAATTTATTTTCCGAATTAGGACGACAAGAGGATGGACTCTGGAATGGGGCATTGCATGATTTTTTTGTTTCACCCTAAATGCTCGTCATCCTTTTCCGTCACACTGTAGTAACCTAAATGTCGGCTTTCGAAGAAGTTGTAGGCCTAATACAAGATGGTTGAGGTGTAGAGTGGTCATAACACCTGAATATATGATGTGTCTAACAAACCAAAAAACTCTTATTTTTTAGAAACGCATCATATCACCCGCGTTATAAGCTAATGAGAGTTAAAACTATTTAAAATTATTTCCAGTTATTGCATGCCCACTCGTAATATAAATCGGTACACACCCCCTCCGCCACACACAAACACATTTTTGTTATTATTTATTCCTCTCACTCTATCTCACAATATCTAAAACGGACATGTTAATTACACAAGTGGGTTGTTTGGAGAGGGTATCTTGATTGAGCATGACATCTGGGTCCAGTGAGCTGTAGCCAAAATGTTCAATTATGGCCTAGACTTTTTGACTGTCACCGCTACACCTGCACGCAATCGCCATCTTTGCTAAGTTATTTGCGCGGCGTGTGTTCAACTTAAGTACCCGTTTTCAGGGAAACAATAACACGTCATTAGGCCGAATTGCACTTGCCGCTGTGCACCGTGACAAGTTAAATGCTTGCCTGTATGTGTGGAGCATGCACAGTGGCTCCTCACCGGAAATTTACATCTAGATAGCAGCTAACCTAGATCTAGGTGAGCAGCGCTGGTCGGAAAAGAATGCTACGTTGATGAATTTAAAACAAATTAAAACTTTATAAAAATATTTAGGTTCCTATTATAGCAGTGAACAAAATCATACAGCTTTTCCTTATTGACAGCCTGTCCCCTACTCTCATCTCTCCATCTGTTTCTCTCGCGCGCTCTCTTACTTTATCTACCTTTCTTTATCCCTCTCTTTCGTTCGTGTCTTCCTGCCTCACCACAAAAAAAAACGGAGTGACTAATTTTTATTCCCCTACCACACTTGTATAAATAAATGACACCATGTGTCCATTCCGTTTTTCACTTTTTGAAAATCTGTTGCTTTATGACAAATACACGCAGTGTAACAGCTAGCATTTTTAAACTTGTTTATTCTGACGGAATACGTGCCACTAATTTGAAATTAATGAGATGGCTCACCATTTGTTTAAATGAATAAAAAATAGAACTGAATGAACCTTACTAAGGGCAGTTTGGTGAAGAAGATACATTTATTGTATATAATAATACTCATTGTAACAGATCTTTTTACAGGTATTATACAAGTAAGGATATTTTTTTACAATCATTTTAAAAAGTATTGTCAACATTGAGTGCAGGCTAGGCTCCTTCCTCCTTTAGCTAGCTAGCTACATGACGAACAGTCGTTTCTCCACAGCAAGAAAACAGCTGACCCCATCTTTCTTACATTTATTTAAACCTCTCCCTCCTTCCTACGAAGTCAATGGCCTCCGTCAGGCTTTAGTCCTCTGATGACTTACAAAAAAAAAAAAACCAATAAATCAAAGTACTTCATAAAACTTATGAGCTGCGACAGGAAATTAAACGTATTTCTGTCACAATATTGCCGAAAAATACTCAAACCAGATTAAGGAAGGCATTTGAAAGTTTTACAATGTAACGATATGCAAGGAAAAAAACACGTTCAAACTACTATCAGCACTACAACTCGAGACGAATAACTGAAGTTTGTTCCTCCAATAGAAAAAAACAAAACAACGGATTGGTTGAATGCCATTTTTTCCAGGCAGCAACATTTACCAGAGACTCAGCGGGTTACGCAAAGATTAATTTCCAGTACGGGATTGTACAGCAGGGGTTTCCACTATTATGTTCACATGGCATTTGGCAGTTTTTTGTCCTTACATACTTAACATACAAATAGTATGCATATCGAGATAGCATTAAATCTTTTTGCAAGTAAAACTAGAAGAAAAGTAATATAAAAACGCATTACAGATCTGCATCATGTACAAAAAACTAGTAAACTATGTGAAATTTTGATGAAAACAAATTTAGATATTAGCATAAGTACGTAGACAGACGTATTATTTAAAGTATTTATTTTGCTCAGCGACACAGGGTTGCATTTATTTATACAAGTGTGGTAGGAGAATAAAAATGAGTCACTCCGTTTTTTTTTAGTGGTGAGGCAGGAAGACACGAACGAAAGAGAGGGATAAATAAAGTTTGATAAAGTAAGAGAGAGCGCGAGAGAAACAGATGGGGAGATGAGAGTAAGAGACAGGCTGGCAAAAAAGGGTAGAAGAATAAGAGGAAAATGTGTATTGAGAGACGCAGATAGATGGATAGAGAGAGAGGGAGGGAGAAAGAAGAAAAGAAAGAGAGGGAGACAAAGAGAGAGAGAGTGTGTGTGTGAGAGACAGATTAAGAGAGAGAGAGATGAAAACTAATCGAGAACAGATGAGTGAAAGTGTTAAGAAGAAAGAAAATACAAAGCTAGAGAAGATTATTATTACGCCCGAAATGCGTCAGAATGAGATGAACCCTTTCGAAATTAAAGCACTGACACCATAGCTGGGTTGAAAATAGAAGGAACTAAAGAAAGATAAGACTCAAACTGTACGCAGCTTACAGAGAGGAAAATGAGGGTCTTCACTCTATGTTGAGATTCACCAGACAGCTAGATATACCTGCCTGACAGACGGGCAGATAAAAAGTTCGGAATTGTTTCTACCTAGGTCTACTTGGACTTCACTTTCTCCTGTCATTGCAGGTTAACCTGACAAACAGTGGCCCTTCTTGAAAGTATCCTTTATCAACCAACCGAAAATAGCCACTCAAAACCAGGAAAGCCCTACTAGTGCAGGGCTATAGCATGTAAGAAAACACTTCGTTTAGGAACGGTCCTCCTCATTTGTTTAAGGAAGATTAATATTTCATTCTTTAAGCGAGTATATCATATTCTGTGTAGAAATAACCCCCTACCCCTATCTCTTTCTCACTCTTTCTTTGTCTGTCTGTCTGTCTCTCTTTCTCTCTCTTTTCAATAAAATTTTAGTTTGAAATCATGTAATCATTACCTAGGACCATGGGGATAAAACGCCTCATCTCAAATCTGAGAGAAGCAACCTTTCGCCGCGGGTTCGATCCTTATATTTTCGAATATTGAGTTAAAACGTAGGTCAGCGACTGGCGATTTTTTAAAAGCATTCAAGCTTTGAGTTATTGCATTATTAGTGTTATGCCTTCTAGAAGTCTAAGACATTTCTATCTGCCCTTTGAGCCAGATCTCCACGGACTACCGCCAATGCTCTTCACTCAAAGGAATATTTCTCAGTAATACTGTACTCTGCTATGTGATAACTATTGACCATGGCTTGTGGCCCGGTTGTATCTCCTTGTATCCGACAGTTGAGAATCATTGTCCGACAATGCTTTTTAAAAGATCTTGAGGGAAAATGAAAACTAAAAAAACAAACAAACAAGGAGGTCATTACCTCGAGAGGACTTAGCTGGTTCACATAATTATAAAGAAAATCAATTAATCACTAGAACTATTCGCTTTAAACGGTCAAATATTCTGATCAGTTTGTGTCCTACCTATCTGCTTAGCTCTCAATTTTTCTGTTGTTTCTTTCTCTCAGCTGATCCGCCTTCTCTCTCTCTCTCTCTCTCTCTCAGTGTCTCTCTCTCTCTCTCTGTCTGACTGTCTGTCTCTCTTTCTCTCTCTCTCTCCCTATGGCCTAATGTATCTCTGCTCTACGACTGTCTTTTTTAGCTCCGATTTGTCTTCGCTTCTTACAAATGCTGAACTTATTCTATGTTTCCGGCAAAATGCGCAGTTCCTAACCATTTAAACCTCTCAAATAAAATTGAGTTCGCCTATTGGCTAAACAAGCCAATGCATCTACTGTACGCGAAACAAGGGATCTCCGTACAACAGTAAGGGAAAAAAACAGCACGCACGCGAAATAGATACCCGGAAACCAAAGCAGAAGGAAAAGAAACACCTAGTGACACAATTCCTGGGCTAATTAGCAGGTCCATCGCGGATGACACGGTGACCCTCTCAGTAATTGCTCTCAAGTGGCCGCCCTTCGAATTACTCACGATTGTACTTCTCCTCGATGTGGCGCTTACGATAAAAGCACGCACGAGATCTAGACCTCCATTGAGGACGGGGTCAGAACCGTGACGCTTATTATCCACACCGTAAGGCAATGTCGATTAACACAAACTTGCTCTACTGGCACAGAACAGTGCAGGTTATTTTCAATATAAAGGGTTGAAAATCTAATGGCAGTATTAAGATAAAAAAAAAACAACAGAATAATGAAGAGAAAATGTATCTATGGTGAAAGTGAGGTAACGAGGAGGAAATCCCGATGAAAAAAAAGAATAAGTGGAGCAGGAAGAAGAAAAAGGAGAAGAACAAGAAACACAACAAGAAGGAAATAAACAAGAAGAAGATGTAAAGGGGGAAAAGAGATTGGGGTAATTGGCTAAAAGGGAAAGAAGAATGAGGAGGAAAAGACAGGAGGAAGAAGTTAACGCAGAAGGATAAGCAAGATGAGAAGGATCAGAAGAACATTTACAAAAGGTCTCTCTCTGACTCTCCAAATTTGTCCTTCAACTATTCAACATTTTTGCTCAAATAAAAAAATCATACTAGTACATTCACTCTATCAAGTCTAGTCTTCACACAATGAATATTCTAACCTCCCACAGCATTTTTATATAGGGTCCCCAGGGCAAGGCTTCAAAACCAGCGTCAAAAGAAAGACAAATGCCAAAAGCAAGGCGGCAGCCCTTTCACCTTACAAAGCATCAAAGCATGGTGGGCTACACAATTGAACTCCTCTCTATCTTACGTGAAAAACTACTAGCCTACATGACAGGGAAATTTATAAAAAGAGAGGATGAAAAGAGAGAGAGAGAGAGAGAGAGAGAGAGAGAGAGAGAGNGTGTGTGTGAAAAAATGGAGAAAAAAGCAAGATCAAGGTTAGGTCGAAAATGAATGAGGGATTCCCAATGCCGTTCTTTGAGCACAATCCCCGAAAGATTGTTTACGACGCGACCCCTGTAATGAAGAAAATCATAACAGCAAAGACGAACAAAGGGAAAATATAAAAAAAAAACCTACAGCAAGAACCCCTGAAAAAAAATAATATCACAGTTTTACAAACTGCTCGATACGCACGTTACACAACTATAGTACTTTGCCATAGCTACTCCTCGGCCATCTTGTACTTTTACCAAGTTAAAAGATACCCAGCTGCCCAGAATCGACAACCTCTGCGCCTCCTAATATACAGGACCCGCTTAAATAATTATATTCACATTTGGATTTCTCTTATAATATGGGGATCGGCATTCCAACACCACAACCCTAGCAATGGTTTTTGCTCCCTGATATTGAACACAGACGGATGCTCAGTGCTCACCACTCAGGCACGATTGATTTATCATTATTATGTAGAAGAAATGAGTCTTACCTGGTGACACAGATCACGACACCTGGCATCCCGGACACTCCTACAGCAGTCCGGGGCTGAAACAGAAACAATAATACGAACATTGAGAATAAACATCCACCAGGAAAGGGGCAAAAATGATACTTAACTTAAGAGGATCGTGGCAAAGAATGAAGAACAAACAAAGAGAGAGAGAGATTGGCAAAAAAGGGAACAAACAGCAACATTTGTAAGAATGGTGCTCGTGATGATAATGTTGATGATGTCTACGATGACGATGGCGATAACGACATAATTATGTTAATGGTAATAATGATGATGAAACAACGATGAAACCAAAGAATCAGGATTTAGTGACGTATTAGTTGTTGGTGGTCATGGTGGTATTGCTCATGCTGCTGCTGATGATGATGACAAGGAAGAAGAGGGGAATAATGATGATGATGATAATCACCCACGTGATTAACCTCTCTATATGGAGAATGAAAGGTATTGTTTTCGTAACTAAGAGAGTATTTGAAGCTGGCGAAAGGCTATTGTTTCAAAGCAAGGGCCTTAAAGTTTTCTGTCTTATTCAATTTGTAAATGCATTAAATTGATTAATGTTGTTTGAAAGTCTTGTTGAGATATATATATATTTCATACGATCAAAGAGAAAAAGGAGTAAGTTCTTGTATTAACTGTAGTAATAGTAATAATAGCCAGTTTGAGGATGATGATGTTTATTGGGCGTAAGAGAGAGGCACAGAGAGAGACAGACATACAGAGGGAGGGAGAGGGAGGGAGGGAGAGGGAGGGAGAGAGAGAGAGAGAGAGAGAGAG
>BMAT01008913.1:17728-29846 GCA_019649035.1 Elysia marginata
CTTTTCTGTCAATGTTTAACTGCTCAAGTTGCATAATTATCTCGTCGTTTCGTACTCTATCAAAGGCTTTGGTGTAATCAATGAAACAAAGATATACATCTTTTTGAACTTCTAGAGCACGTTCAGTTAAGACTCGAAGATTGTAAATGGCATTTGTTGTTCTTTTTCCCTCTATAAATCCACATTGTTCTTCTGCTATTTGTGGTTTTATTTTGTTCCTTACCCTCAGCATTATTATCCGTAGCAATATTTTGGTGACATGACTCATAAGACTGATTGTTCTGTGTAATTCACATTCAGTTGCTCCTGGTTTTTTTGGCAGAGCTATAAATATGGATTTTGTCATAATACTCATATCTGTTGGAATTTGCCCTGTGTCATATATTTCATTTAGTAAGTTTGTGGTTTTTTCAATTCCATAATCTCAGGGCTTGAATTAGGTGTTCAGAAGGGCAAGCAAAAATTGCCTTGGTGAGGCCTGAAAATCAGAGGGCACCGAGGCAATTTGCTTGGGCACCAAGGCAAAAGTTAGAGGTGATCATTTTATTGGTTAAAATAATAACAATTTAATAAATAACAACACAATTTGTTCCTTGCTTTCTACAAAAGTATAGAGAGGGTCTTTGTTTATTTAAAAAATATGTAAAGAAGAGTAATCATAAACTTATAGAATTAGAATTTAATTCCAGATAAATCATTGAACAAAAGACTAAAATAGTAAAAAAAATTTTTATCTTTCCATCTCTGCCTGATCCATTTTCTTAAAGGCTGTCTATTATACTTTATAATGCCAACTCCTCTCACTTCACATATATACCACTGAAGTATCCTTCTTTATTTTTATTCATCTCTTTATAATGACCTGATCCCCCAAATATTGCTGTTTTGTTGACACAGTGACAGTGACTGTTCTCTGCATGCGGAACAGAAGACTCTTGACAAAAATATTTTCAAATGTGGTCCACCTTAGCCACTCCAGATTCCACAATTTCCACAGTTTTATACAGCCAATGGCCATTTGTCTTTTTAATCTCTGTTTGTGTGGCTGCTGATGTTGATGCTGACGTTCCCATTGGTGATGATAATGATGATGATGATTATTATTATGACGATTTTGTCACTCATGTTGATGATGATGATTATGATGATAAAATGTGAGCTGTTGATGATGTAGAGGCAGGAGAAGCATATTATTCTGGCAGGCGACGATAAAGATGAGCTGAATAGTTTATTAACTCAGTAATATATAGTAGAGTGAGTGATATTGAAGCCTAAAACTACGTTGGCCTACATTTATCATGAATTCAAATATTTCTCTCTCTCTATCTATCTATCTATCTCTCCCTCCAACACTCACACTCACAGCAGTATACTATGACTAGATCTAGGTCTCTTCTATATAATCTGATCTCCGTTAATAGCCCAATATTGATATGGTTAGTCATTTGAGTTCATTAATACGGTACTCGTATGAAGTACATGAAGATCTAGATCTACATTGTATCAAATCTTAGCATATAATGGAAAATGCATCAAATTTCTCGCCATTTTTCGTTGCTTTGACCCAGATCCCTTCGTTTTCTTTCGCGGTAAAGTGGTTCTTATCCGTGTAGCACAAAATGCAGAAAACTTGATGTAAAAGTGGTACAAAACGCGCAAAACTTCGAGATGCGTTACGGCCCTTGCCATTTCCAAAAAATTCCCCATGTAGCTGGTAACGGATTTTCATTCATTACTGCTCGCTTGTAGACCTATAATTTTTTAATACTCTCCCCCTGCCCACTATGCGTCGGCGACACACTGCATCGATCGATAAAAACGCTTGTGTGGGAAAACATAGAAGACACTCAAGACAGTAGGATTCAGATCTATTCGTTACCGCTATAAATAACAACTCTTACTGCATTCGTGAAACTTCGCTAACCGCGGGTCTAGCCAACGGACGATCGGTCAAGGTCGGAACTGATGATGAGGGCACAAGACACGGCGCGAGACCGAACCCTGTCTCAACTGAAGACCGCATTATATAAGCCTATTGTACTTCGACTGTATTGATCGTCGGCACCGTTTTTGTTTGTCACCCGAATTTATGTAATTACCGGTATATTATATTTTCAACAAAACAAAACCAGGGCACGGCAAAAATTGCCGCGGTTGACCCTCTGATTTTGAGGGCATTACGGCAAATTGCTGCAGTCTATTTCAAGCCCTGTAATCTTCAAGTGCCTCGATTAGTTCCACTGAGATTTTATCTGGGCCTGTTGCTTTTCCACTTTTCATCTTTCTTATGGCTGCTCTCACCTCGTCTTTTAATATAGGAGGGCCTGCAAAATTCCTTTTCATTACGTCATACTCCTTTCTGTTGTCCTTAAACAAGAGTCTTCGATGTATTCTGCCCACCTTTCTAAAATTCTTTCTTTATCTATAGTATTATAATGTCGCCATTTTTTGCCTTCAGACATCCTGTTGAGGAGCATGCTTTCTTTCCTGTGATTTCTTAAATGTTTTTGTACATATTTTTGGGTCCAATTTTTATGTAGACCTATGTCTTTACATTTATTATTGATCCAATTCTCTTTTGCCCGATTGCATTCTTCTTGCACTTTTTTATGTTGCAGTTTAAATTTCTCTTTATTGCCTTTTGCCTTTCTTCTTTCATCCATCATTTCCAGTATTTCGTTGTCATCCACTTTTGCTTAGCTTTCCTTTCGAGACTTGGAATTACCTGGGTAGCTGCTTCTGTCAGGGCTGATTTGAAGTTTTCCCACTGTTCGTCTATCTTTTCCACTTCTTCTAAAGCTTCAAATTTATTTTGAACTGAGATTTGATATTTCTCTCTCAGGGACTGGTTTGTTTTCAGTAATGCTAGGTCAAGTTTAATGTTTGTGGGGAGCTTTCTAGTTTTCTTAAGTTTTAGCTTGAACTTAGCTGCAACTGGGACATGGTCGCTATAGCAGTCGGCACTTGGATATGTTTTTGCTGCTAGAAGAGCATTTCTGAATCTTTTGGAGATCATGATGGAATCGGTCTGGTTTTTGGTCTCGCCTCCTTGGCTTTTCCATGTCCATTTTCTCCTTGGAGGCTGCTGAAACCAAGTATTTCCAATTATAATGTTGTTGGTCTGGCACCATTCTATTAATTTTTCTCCTCTCTCATTCTTGATACCCAGTCCATGATTTCCTACTATGTCCTCAACTTTTTCTTGGCCTACTTTGGCATTGAAATCACCCATGATTATAAGGGGGTTTTGTGGCTTATAGTGTTTCTTTGCGGTTTCCAACTCCTTATAAAATTTTTCTATGTCTTCCTCGCTGCTACATGTTGTTGGTGCGTATACCTGAATGATGTTGAGGTCTAGGGGTTTCCCTGCAATCTTCACGAGTAGGACACGATCTGATAATGCCCAGTAGCCTTTGACTGCTTTTCGTACATTTTGGTCTAAATCAATTCCTACACCCCTCTCACTTTCCAACTCGCCAGAGTATGTGAACTCATGTTTGCCTGATGTTATCTTTCCAGCTCCTTTCCATCTGACCTCACTCAATCCTAGTATATTAATTTTCAACCTATCCATCTCACATTTGATCATTGATGTTGTCCAATTTGCCTGTTTTCAGAGTAAAGACATCTAAATTTAGCACTTGGGATTAAATAGGGCAATCTGATTGGCCGCCACTGTCAGTTATCTTCCTGACTCTGACCTCTCACTCAAAAAGTCAAAACTGGCTTGCTTGCTCCTGCTCCAAACTCAACTTCATTCATTTTTTCCTTCTCTCGCTCCGACCCCTCTTTCTCAACTTTGTCTTCTCCCTTTCTCTCTTTCTTGCTTGAGACACAGTTTCTTCTTATTCTTCTCCTTCTTCAAGTTCTTGCTCTCTCTCCAACCTAGAATCTAGGTTTCCCTTGATTCACTTAGCACTGGGCTCCGAACACTGTCACAAACGCTGAATACTGGCCATTTTGGGTTATTTTTGAAAAATCATCAAAAATCTTAGTATTATTTAATCTGCTCAATAATTTAGTATAATGTGTTAAAAGAAAAGAACTTTGCAATGCTTTTTATTTGCAGATAATATCTTTAAAACTTTTTTTTTCACAATTTTTTTTTAGTTTGCTGTTTTTTGAGGTTTTAGATTTTTTTTCCAGCCAACGTTACATCTAAATAAACAAATAAAACCTCTACATTGTTTTCTTATTGTTGATTATGTGTGTGAAAAAGTGCATGAAAGAATTCTACACACAAATGATAATAGTCCTAGTCATTGGGGGGTTGGGTGGTTGTCTGGTGAAGGGTTAGGTGGGTCGAAAGCTATATAGTTCAACCGCGTGTGAAAGATTTCGAAAGAAGTCTCCACACACTTGGTACTTTGCACACCTTGCTACCACTGGCTCAATTTCTTCTGACTGCTCCAAGTCACTGTCTATAGTCTGGGGCACATCTAGATCTAGGACTCCCTTTGCCATAACAGACCGAGATTTTGACTTTTTGCTAGATCTAGAAGGTGCAGCTTTCTCTACACTCCTAGAGATTTAGATCTAACTTGAGCTCCACTAGTACTAGCCACAACTTCAGGTTCTGAGTCTGATTCAGAGCCACCAATACCTTCAAGTTAATATATTCAGAATCGTTGTCGCTCATATCTCCCCTAGATCCACTTCTTCATCACTAAATTCTGCCGCATTTATTATTTGAAATATGTTTGTTAGCTTTCTTCGTCTCTGCCCAGCCAGTAGCAAGTGAAACTAGGGTCTCATTGACTTTAAGTAACCATGACTCCTAAAGTTAAAGAGTTACATCCGGGAAACTCGGCATAAGCAAAGATAAGAAGTTATACTAACGTCCGAAACGAAACCCCACACTTCTGGCGCATCTAGCTTGAGAAATCGGTAGTTAATGTTGATGCGCCAAGAGGTGGCGCATCCGCGTTTGGCAACTGACGGTTGATGCGCCATAAGCTGGCGCAGACCCAGACCTCATTAATCTGGAACTTGTAAGTTCTCCTCTCGAATAAGAAATCTAGAGAGAGGCATTTTTTTCTATCTCTCCGTCCTGATCTAAAATCCAAACTTTGTCTCTTCTACCTATTTTCACTGTTACTCTCTCTCTATCGATCTCTCTCTTTTAAAAATCTGCGCTCTTTCTCTACCCATCAATCTAGACTAGATCTAAAACCAAGGCCTTGTGTTTTATTCTCTAAGTTGCTCTGGTTTAGATAGACATCATTCGGTAAAATTTATGGGCCTCAGGTTTGTTTTTCAAGTGTTCAATAAAGCATGTCTAAAAATTTGGTGTGCAGTCGCATGTGATTTATAATACTATTCAGCTTGTAAAGGCAAAAAAATGTGTAAAACGAGACAACACAAAAAAAAATCATCACCTCACGTGCAAAACCTACATAAGACAATTGAATTTAAAGCTTTAAGGCTTTAAAAAACAAAACAAAAATATTTTCTATGTACATACGCAGTTCTCAACCTTGTAACATTGGGCTGAATCTTGTGGACTAACGATGAACTAATGGTATGAAGGAATCAAACAAAGAACCGAGAGGCGAAAGTGAGACACACTGATTGACGACAGTGATAAGACAAGTTTTTGTTTTGAATCTTTGCCTTCTAAGGAAATGAAAGAGCTACTCTCACTCTGTAGCAATTAACACTACCTTTTTGAACTTAAAGAATTTGAATGACCTGTTTGTTTAAAAACCACGCCTAGGTTACGTTTGATAGTATGTACTTCAACTTTTTTAAAAACTTCTTTAGTTCAGATTTTGTTGATTTTGATTACGCCCGTTTCCAAAATGCGCCTTGAGAAGACTGTTTTTTGTTTGCACTGTACTTAATCTGGAATCACTTCCATACCAACGCGCCACTTTGAAATTAATTTAAAGCACTAGATAAACTTGTTACCTGCTACAATATGACTAATCCAATGTTAATGGATGAATATTGACTGGACATTGGTCTAGTGAGTTGTATTTTTATATAAATGGAATTTTCTTTCACCACTCGGCACAACGCAATTGTATATGTGACGCCATTTTGTAAACAGACTTCCTTCATTTCATTACTTTTACTGGCGCGACGGTATGGAAGTCTTTCCCTTAATCTAGATTAGCAAAGCTAGAGCAGAAAATGATTTACAAAAAAATAAAAAAGTTTCAAAAGGTGGGGGGTGGGGGGTAGGGTGAGTATTTTCTATTACTTAATGATTATCAACGTTAGCTTATTTTAAAAGCATCTAGTCTCTAGACTCTAGATCTAGAGTAGAAAGGCCTCTACGATTGCCTTGAGGCTAGAACACAGGCGGCAATCTACTAGAAAAGCCTCCAGTCCATATGATTGCGTAGAACAGGGCAATCTAGATCTATATTCTACATGTAATGTATAGATAAGTAAGAATATGATGCCTCTAAATATATATATACTTATAATACTAGATCTTCTATACTGATACTAGCCCTACATTAGTACATACCTTGCTCCAGAGATAGAATAAATACGTACAAACAAGGAACCGTTGGAAACGATCTAGAATCCAGATCTTAAGACATCATTCATTTTAAGCGTACATTGTGTTAATCTAGATTTTAGATCAAGGTTCTATAATCTAGAAGTAGAGTAATATCTAGATCTAGATCTAAGTGTCTAGATTCTAGAGCTAGTTTCTAGTGTACTTCAGCATTGATTACCCTGAGGGGCTTGTGACTCGACTCGATGAAACAAAATGAAAACAGAAACGCCCACTTTTACTGACAGAAAAGGTCAAATTTCTTTTTATTCGTTTGCGTTCAACAACAAAGAATCGTGTCAAGTGTATTTACATATTATGCACCCAGATGCCCTATATATCTCTTATTATTTTGGTTCATGCTACCAAATGAAAAATCAATGTTGATGATTCTAATGAAAATGATGACGATGTGAATGGTAAAAATTAGCAACGGGTGTGCTACAAATCAGTACTTCACCAGTGACAATAAAAAGGTCAAATTAAAAATCGACTTAACATTTGGCATCAAAGCTTGCAAACTGGTACACTAAAAAAACCTTCAGTAGGCTGCAATCACAGGCCTATTTTTAGATTTCTGTGGTGGCTGCAATCCGTTGCATTGCTAAAAAAAAATCAAGATGAGTGTCTTTACGTGAAAGCGTGTGTCAATTTATTTTAAGTAGGCTGCTTATGACGTCCATACGGTAATGCGATTTCAAGAGAGAATTAGAGTAGCCGTTCTTGGTTGAAAAGCAGCCAAGGCATAAGCGCATTTTTTCTTCTAGTTTTCACTGTTTTGTTTCCTTCAAATTACTTAGTTTTGCCTTGATAATTTATCATTGTTGACTAATGAAATTTAAAACAAACAAAATCACTTTTGTAAGTCGAACTCTTCATAAGCCAAAGCAATATCCTTTGTTTGTTCACAGTTTTGAAACTGTAAATTCTCTATGTTTGTGACATAACGGCTCTGCATTACGTGCTTTTAATCTTTCATACATATTTTTGCCTTGCAAAACTAAAAGCCTAATGTCTACATGAGCCATTTTGTGTGGAAAGGAAGAGAAAAGAGAATGTCATAAGTGACTGATTGCAGCTATTCAAACAAACCGTTGCATGTTGGTCTTCTTTACTTTTAGAATGAACCCATACTGCTTTCATTTAGACTTAGAGCCATCTCGATCGTGTCAGTTGGCTTTGCAGTAGCAACAAAAAATATAATGGCTACCTTTTGGCGTAAGTGAAAAATCTAAAGTACGTTTGAAGGACAGAAAAAACCTTCAAGTTTACTGTTAAAAACCTCTCATTTTCTAGATCTATAGGCCCCAAATTATGTTTTGATAAACATTTTGCCTGTGGGCCTAAAAATTTAACAGCTTGTTTTTATCTTAGCGAAATGGATTTTTTCAAAGTATCTATTACGTACATAGCGATTTTTCTTCCTTATCCATTTAAGACATTAATTATATTTTTTATGTTATGTTTACAGGCAACATGTTAGTAAAGTCGGAAAGACCTGTCTAGCAATAGATGTCGTTTATCCTCTTATTTTATAATTAGATAAATTTTACATAATGTGCAAAACATAAAAATATTTTTAAAATAGTAACAAAGATAAAGAAGAGAAACCGCAGATTGGCGCATGTATAACGTTGAAAAAGACAACGTAACTTAGCTAAATTGAGTGTCTGTTTGCAAAATATGCGTACCTAACATTAAAAGTCTCCTCAAATTTTACTTGGAATGGATCAACGTAATTAAACTTTAAATTATAAGTCTAAGTGAATTAAAAAAAGAAGTATTCTGTTGTCGATAACGCTAAGAAAGCATAGTTGTTTTTTTTTTAGGTCTTGTGTTATATGACCTTTCAGACAGCAACGATAACTCTCGTTTTCCCGCTAATCTCATTCCCGTATCCAGCAATAGGCCCAAATCAAGAGAGTGAGATATCGAAATCGAATAATGTAAAAAGAACATAATTCACTTTTCTAGTGAGTAATGCAACCCGACATGATCATAAGCCTAGCGAAAAAAAAGGGGGAATTCCGGAAAGTTTGTAAAATCAAAACATCGATAAGGCGAATTCTTTTGCGATAAGGCTTAAGGGTATTCTCACCAACACGGTAATTGATCGATATCTGCCCTTGCCCGAAAACGCTGTGGCAAGTTCTCTATCTTGCGAGCTAGGTCTAGTTAAGCCTAGTAGATCCAGTAGTAGGTAGGCTACTTACTTTCTGGTGCGACTGTTATCTGTAATCTACTCAAACGCATGCATATAAAAAGTGATAATTCAGTTAAATTTAAATGCAAGGCCACCTATAAAATATATTTGGATATTTTGTAGTCCATTACCGGGGCTCTGCGCACGTCTAATGTAAAAAATAACGGTTTACTTTCTCCCTTGTTATCTTTAAGTTGTTTGCACAGCAAACACATACTGGCTCTCCTAGGTTGGTTGATTGTTTGAATTTTAACGTCTCTTTTCAACTACAAGGTTATATCAGAGACGGCGCGTCGGACAGTTGAAAGCGTGCTGCCACACTGTGATGTACGGAGCGCTACATACACCACACCCAGTCACATTATCCTGACACCGGGCTGACCAGACCTCCTGAGGTAAAAATTCTTCGCCAGCGCCATCACCTGAGCCATTGCGACAAAATATGTTAAGGCAATCAAAACTTTATATTTCTTTACACTTTCCATGACTCCCAATCCTCTTGGTTGTTTTCTTCCATTTGGAGCACATAAAGGTGTTGTTTTTCCCCAAATGTGCTTTGTTGTTGTTGAAATAAACAGAAGGAATACCCAAATTTTCTAGATATAACATTTAGAGGTTAGAAGGCATTCAGGTTAGCTATGTCTTAATGCACTCAGATTGACAGGTTTAGAATTAGAAGAAGTGTGAAAAGGTTCAGAAATGAAGACTGACAGAGATAGATAGATAGATAGATAGATAGATAGATAGATAGATAGATAGATAGATAAAAAAAGGACAGAGAGGGGTTGCATTGTATTTAATATGTTTCTGTACTTGGGTGTAAAGGGTATTTTTCAAAATATCTACCTTTTGTTTCAACACCAATGTCCATACCAAATGTCCAATATTAGATCAACAAAGTGTATCTTATCTTATTTTATCTTATCTAAGCACTACATGTCTTCAACGAGTTACTTGCTTACTATATTTTGTTTACTGTTTATTTTAAAAGTCTAATTGTTGCCAACAGCTACCCGTAGAGTACAGGCACCTGTAAATTTGTGTAAACCAAATGGGAACGGCTGCAAGTGCAATAAAAAAAAATCAATGTATTTGTTTTGTACAATCCAGAACAAAGAAAGGTTGAGAAAAAGAAAAAACAGCACATCAAGCTAAGAACTCCTTTTTATACTGATATTAGTAGTTCCACACGATGTTTTGTATTTTTATGTTTTATAGAGTTTGCACCTTGTCCTTTTTGAAAACTAAGCTAATAAGAACACAGCAAGCTAGAAAATGACTAAGCTTGCAGAACTAAGTGTATTTTGTAGAGAAAAAAAGCCCAAACGAACTTGAAGTAGATGTATACATCTATTATACGAAATTAGGAGCACTCTAAATAGCTGCCCTAAGATTTCGATGACCCACCTTAAAGCGTCACGAAAAGTCACTTGACGTGTACTCCTGTTAATAAAAATTTCTCCGTGGCAAGACAAACTTGACAGTTGAGGTTGAGGTTGTAGTTGTAGATGAGTTGAGGTTTGAAGACATCACAAACCTATTTTTACCGACATGAGCAGTCATGAAGTTTACAAAACTGGCCAATGAGCAATCTTTGCTTACTTAGCAGAATGTAATAAAGAAGGCTATCAGATAGACCTGGGCTGAGTATATTTAACGCTTAGATTCTAGCGCTCGGCGCTCATAACAACACTAGCCTAGAACTAGATTCTAGTCTAGAATCTAGAAACTTGTGACGTGAGAATTCAAGGCTAGTTTTAGAATGAAGATGGACGCGGAAGCAACACAAGCTGGTGGTGATACCATTTTTGGCAAAATCATTCGAGGTGAAATCAAAACAGATTTTCTTTATGAAGATGACCAGGTAGGCCTATTAATTATAGATTTTAGAAAATCTACGGAAAAGGTTATCTTGTCATTCTTGATATTTAATCTAGGAAAATCGGTATTTCTATAGAATAACTAAAATCTAGATCTAGATCTAGATTTCTTGTTAGTCTCATTCTAGATCTAGATCTAGATCTAGTTAGATCCAGGTTATAGATTCTAGATTTTACTTATTAGGCCTATAAATAAAAAAAAAATAGTCTGTCCAAGGCTTGGGTGTTACGGGTCAGTATTTAGATCTAGATCTAGATTCGGAAGGATTTCCGCAGAGGGGCACATGTATACGCCCAAGTAGCTTTAGAAAGAAATAATGTATTGAGAAAGCAGCAAATTCGAGAAAGAAGCAAAATCGGCCAGAGCCTGAAAAACTTTATTTTATCCTTGGGGATAAACAATGTTACAATTTAGTGAGAAAGTGCCAGCAAATTCGAAAAGGTTCACATTGGTCCGAGCCTTAACTATGTGCCCCGCTGAGGAAATCCTCCCCTAGATTCTAGATTAGACACAGGCCTTCAGCTCACATTTCATGATTTCTATGGGGTTAAAATCTTTCATCAGTAACATAGACGCTAGACTCTCCATTTAGACGAGATCTAGTACGACTACAAGTGTACACTAGTAGTAGTAACCCAAAATTCATCATATAACATACCATGACAATGGATTTAAAACTTTCAGGCTTTAAAAGGTGCATTCCATGTGTGTCACAGTTTTTACTTACTTCTAACCAAGTAATTTGCGAACTTTCATTAAGTTAAGGTGTCTGTTATGTGCTGGCTGTTTTTAACAGAAATGGTGTGTATCTGCTTGATAACACTCAAAAAACCTTTCTCATTACATTGATACAAAACTTTTATTAAAAATGGGCTACAAGGCAGCGTTATAAATGTGTATCACTCTCTGAATTTGTTTTTTTTTTTAACCCTTGATGTGAAAATCTAAACATCTCTGAATTGAACGCACCAACTTTTAGAAACCTTTTACATTTGGGGCACTATATAGATCTAGATACATGAAGATACATCAAACACAACATTAAATTTTTCAATTGCTCATACTAGTTTAGCACTTCAAAAATTTGGCGTTATGTTTATCACTTTCATTTTCTTGTGTGTTACCGCTCTGAAAGTAGAGCTCAAAGTAGAGCACAAACAAAGGCAAAACTCTCCAAGTACAGAATGTATCAATCATAAGTTCTAAGTTGTTTTACTTCTCTTACTCAACATCTATGCTTGTATAGATGTATCAATCATAAGTTCTAAGTTGTTTTACTTCTCTAGAACTCAACACAGCTTGTAAAGATGTATCAATCATCCATATATAAGTTCTAAGTTGTTTAACTTGTCTAACTCAACATAGCTTGTATCTATCAATCATAAGTTGTTAGTTGTTTTACTTCTCTAACTCAACATAGCTTGTATCTATCAATCATAAGTTGTTAGTTGTTTTACTTCTCTAACTCAACATAACTTGATAGCTGACCCAAAAAAGAGCCCACTCGAAAAGGGCTAGCAGGT
>BMAT01008917.1:27807-44330 GCA_019649035.1 Elysia marginata
ATCTACAGCCCCGTGTTCCTGTACAGGGTTTAGCCAACATTGTGCCTCCAAGTGAGCCAGACTCTCAGAGCCCATTAGCTACAGCAACTCTGGCTTCTGCACTTCAAGGTAAAGCAGCTGTTCTCTCTCCTCTTTGTGCCTTCACTGTCTACCATTGCCACTATTTCAAGTGAGACCAGGGAAGGTACTAAGTTAAGAAACAGTGGTCCTTAACTCTCTTACTTTCTCTTCTACATATTTCGATCACCAGTGATTGATGATGTCATCAGTGAATAAATTAATTATTTGCCATTGAGATATCTATTTCCTATGAAATCTATGTATACCTCAGAAATCAACAGAAACATTTTGATTTAATTTTGTATTGAATAATTAGACTCAAAATGTTTCCTCTTTACCAGCCTGCCGCCATCTTGAATGTAGTTCTTATGGTAAAAATTATTATTGTCCATTAAAAAATTGATTGAAAATCAAGAATTAGATTTTTAAAGTTAAATTTGATTTGGACTAAGGCGAAGTGTTGGTTTTTTTTTTAATTCATAATGTTGGTTTTTTTTTCATTATCCGATTTTATGGTGTGAAATTCTATATTTAGTAACAAAAGGTCAAAGTGTATAATATGATGTGTTATTATAATAAAAAAACATTTTACATGAAAGCCCATTCATTTGCCATCAAAACGGTATATGATATGACACTTGGGACTCAGTTGCACTTGCTAAAAGCTACTATACAAAAAGTAGACTCTCAGATTTATATTCGACTTCTAAAATAGTAGGGAAGGAAGAGAGTTAATGTATGAAATTTCGAATAATAATGGTGTTAATAAAAACTAATGGCAATTTTAGTCAAGCCTGTACATGGTTTTTATGCAGCTGGCCTTCATAGGAGATGGTCTATTTACAAAAAAAATACTACAGCTAAATTTTTTTGTTTGTTTCATGTTTGTACCTATTCAGTACACGCTATATATTTTTTCATTTCTATGTTTGCAGGTAAAACGGATTTGATCCACCAAACCTTGCAAAAACCTTTAGTGAAGCGAGTTGGTGTTGGTCAGCAAGATTCAAAGTTGGGCAACAAGTTTTGTGGTCCTGTGATATCGGAAACCTTTCAACCATTTTTTAGTGATGGCAGTATCATGGATGATAAATCTATTGATGTTGTAAGTTAGTCAAGTTATCCTGTCTTTTTTTTTTCTAGTCTAGAATTTGTTCATGTTATCCTCAATGGGATATGACAAATTTTCTTTTTTTCATGCATTCCAGGTAACTTTTTCTTTTCTTTTTGGGTTTATAAATGAAATAGAACCTGCTTCAGGGGGGGGGGGGATGCAATATTTATAGTGGTTACCAGATAACTAAAATGAAGCATGTCAGTGTGTGTGGTTTGTGACATATGTATTTACAAGGACCTTTTTGGAATGAGAAGCATAAAGTTTCCTGTAAAGTAATATTTCACCCGTAAACCTTGGTCTTTGTCTCCGGCTTGGCCTAGCAATTTTCCTGAAACAAAAGGAGTAACCTCAGTTTGCTCTAAATTTTATTTGCATTAAAGAAAAGGCTTACTATTTAGATGTTTAGGTTCAAGCTTCTGTTTTTTCACACTAGAAAGATAAATTGACCAATTAACCTGTCCCACTGCTCACTACTTACCTTGCTATGAAACTTGAATTTCTGTAGGATGAGAAAATGCTCCCCAGTGGCAGTGCAGGACAACTTCTGAGTAAAGAGGAGCAGATCTTGCGCAGGCAGCAAATGCTGGAAGAGTTGCAGAAAAAAGAGCGAGAGTTAAACGATAAAGGGCATGCTCAAACTCTTGCTCAGGCTCAACATGAGCTGCACCTTCAGGTAAGGGATGTTTATTTATTTTGTCTCCTTCTTTTTTTAAGCTTTGTGCGTGTGTGTGAACTTGGTCTTTACATTCATCTCAGGTTAGGTCGTTCATATTTTTGCTAAGCCTGCCAAAGTGATCTAAAATGGACAGTGTCATGTATAAAAATATTGGTATACATCTGGTAGGAAGTGGGAAATCTGCATAATTATTCATAGCTGACTATGTTTGGGGCAAAGACATCTGGCCTGCTTAGTTTAAAAAAAATTTAAGGGTGAGGACAAGTCAAGTAAAAAACTAAACTAAGTCCAAGTTTCTTGGTGGTGTCCATCTGTTTTCTCATAATCTCTTGATTTGAGCTGAATCTTTATGGCGTTGATCAATAGACATCTGAATAAAATTACTTGTAATTTCTTTACAGACCAAGCTGAAGCATGTTTCTGCAGGAACTCCATCTACCTCTGCTGCAACTGCTTCATCTTCTCAATCAATGCCATCATCCTCTATGTCTTCATTGGCAAATGCAGCCAGTTCAGTCATTGCTGCTGCAGGGGCTAATGCAGTCACCAAAGCAGAGCAGTTGGTAAGCCTTTGTTAAGCATTTCATGATAAGGGATGATTTGAGTTGCAATGTTAACTTTTTTTTTATGTTACTCATCTTTTTAATCTGAAGATTTTCTGAGTTTTTCCATGCTCTCTGCATTGGGTTAGTGTTATCTGCCAAACTGAGCCACTTTAAAGTATTCTCAACAGTATTTGCTTTTAAGTTCGCACATCATTTAGTGAAGGTGGATTTCAAATAAATTTTTTTATATAAAATATTTTTTCAGCACTGTTCTTTATTTCTTTGATGACCTAAAAACCTGTGTATGCAGGGAGTAGCTTTCTGGCCAGCCTAGTGTTGCCAGAGAATAATAGAAGTATAAATTGCAATATGAAAAGTGTATCCCTATACTCTATTTCACACAAAAGAAGATAAACCTTTTAAAATCTGCATTCATTAGACAAATAAGCTCACACTTTGTTCTAATTTTAGTTTGGTCTTAAAAATATTTTCCAGATGCTGTTTGAATTGTATTTGTTTCATTATCACTGAAGTTAAATGTTGGTTCCTGTGTTAAATTTACAATTTCCATTGTCACCTGCTACAAATAATGGTCATTCAATAGATTTTTCTGTGTGTATTTTGAATTCCCAGCAGAGTGAGGATTTCAAGTATCTGGATCTTCCTAGTCAACCAATGTGCATGGCAGACTCAATTAACCTTGAGCAGTTCAATGATTTTGCAAAGCTCTTGGCTAGTGGGGAATTTGGTTCTGCTGCAAGTCCTTGTCCAGATGAATATCTCCAGGTAACTTGATATCTAATTTAGAAAAGCATTTAATTCATAGAATGGGGAGTTCAGAGGCAAATCGTAATATTAAACTAAAAAACTTTCTTTTAAATATTTTTCTTTGACTAAAACTTGTATGTTTTGGGGACTTTTTGATGTGCCCTAATAAAGGTCAATAATCTTTTTTAAATAACCAACTTCCCTGTCTTTTATATGTATTTGTTGTGGATCTTATTTGAAATAGGCTACCCCTCAGAAACACAATAATGTACTTTTTCTGCATTTAAACCAAATAGCGACTTTTTAGAGGTTACCATATTAGATTTTATGCGCTACAGGCCCGCTCAGGAGGACTAAGCCCATAACAGAGGAAATCCAAGATGGTTGATGGGCAAACGGGGCTTGTCAGCTGAAAAACCTTTGGGTGTTATTATGTCATACGTTATCGGCGGCGGCATGCAAGGTCTCTATTTATATACAGGGTTGCCAGCAAGCCCTCAAATCCCCATCCTGGAGGCTCAACTCTCAAAAAGCCAACTTAAGGAGTAAAGGTGTTAAACAGCCCTCCTTCTTGCTTCCCGGTCCTCATTTGTTAGACTCTAAATGGCCTTAACAGAAAAATAATTCCCTGAAACTGACAGTCCATATCTTGTGGCTCATTCTACTTAAAAATGACATGTAACATAGCTGCTACTCTTGGTCTTTGAAAATGAAAAAAAAAACCATAATGGTGGGATAGAAATTTGTTGACTAGTCTTTGTACATCTGTTGTACATCTGTCCTTGAAATGCTCCACACACCAAAAAGCGTCAAGTGTAAAATTGTAGTGTTTCTACACACATTTTCTTGGTAATTGTGGAAAAGCTATTAGCAAATTAGAAAGCTGATGTTTTCATTTGTTAAAAGCTGTTGACAATATTTTGGATGGTATTTTACAAGTATCTTAATTAATGCTATGACTATCAGAGGCAGGCGTCAATGAACCTCAGCTGATCATGTTCTTGTCAGATACCATATCTTAATTAATGCTATGACTATCAGAGGCAGGCGTCAATGCACCTCAGCTGATCATGTTCTTGTCAGATACCATATCTTAATTAGTGCTATGACTATCAGAGGCAGGCGTCAATGCACCTCAGCTGATCATGTTCGCGTCAGATACCAACTTAGAGATTATCTTTGACTTTACCAGCTTCTGAGTTTTGATGATTCATAGGTGCCACTTTTCCTTTAAATAGTGAAAAACCTTGGATGTTGCAACCTTTCCCATTTTTTCCGCCATCTAAACTCACCTGATGTTCAAGCACATTTCTGCTATCACTAATACAAATTTGAGGAAATCAACATGACAGGTTACTTCTATAAAGTAATTTTATTCTACTCCGTTACAGTGTAGAAAGAGGACGACACATTGGAGAAAACCGCAGCACCCAACTTTTCCCATGAAGGCATAACCCGCATATCACTCCTCAAAGTGCAAAAATAGCAGCGGTTGATGGACATTAATAAAACCTGCGGGTTAAGCTTAGAACAACAGAGTACAAAATCAGAGCTGCCAACCAGTACCGATTTCAGTATTTTAGTAGTAGAATGACTATCAAAATACTGGAGTACTGGTGTCAAACCAAAAAAAAAAACCCAACATAGCTATGGCTGGCAGAAAACATATGATGAATAAAAATAAGACTGGGAAGTTGTAAAGCCTATAAGACAGAGTCACGTGCAAAATAAGTATATTTGTCTTCTAAAAAAGGTATTTATGTCTTAAGGCTGAGGTCAGAACTTACTTAGGCACTTGATAGAAATTCGAGACCTCTCAAACATTTACTTAGTACCTTCTGTAACTTCTTATATCAGTACCATTTACAAGTCCAGTCTTTGTTAGATCTTTTGCGAATCATGAGTATTGAAATGCTTTTAAAAAATACCGGAATGATAGTTTCAAAATCCTGGAATGGGTTGATCCGCGGTTGGCTGCTCTGCGAAAGTAGAATACTCTCATCAAGCAATAGTTAATTTGTAACCTAGGCATATTAAAATAGTTTGCGAAGTTATTCTCGATCAATTTTAAACAACGTTAACGCACAGTATAAGCAAATTATATTTTTCAAGGAAGGTGTATATTTCAGCCCTAAAAGTACAGATGAAACAAGTGAGCTGTTGGTAAACTCTGTTCAATTTAGGGCATAGTAGAGCTGCATAATAGCATAGTCTATCAGTCAGAGGAAGGTTCTAAAGTAAGATTGTACTGACTTAACTAAATGTAGATCTAGCTACTGGGTACCGCTATTGCAGGTCATATTATGAAACTTTACATGGGACCACAAGCAGCACTGTCTAGATCCAGTATTATAGGTCTACCGTATTTACATCTAAGATATAACAGTATCTGATCGAGTCTAGATTTGTATTTTTTCCCATGGATGCTAATTTATTTTAGGCAGGAATGCAGACGGAGGCATATGAGTGAGAACTGAAGGCCACAACACCTAGGAATCTTCATCTGTCACGGACAAGGGAAATGGCGAATGAGTTCTAAATAATCTGGCAATGTGGATCTCTAGTATTGTACACATAATCTACAGCAAATAACGATATCTGTATTTAGCTTTTTGTTCTTACCTCTATCATCTAGTTTAGAATAAATTTGTCTAATAATGAGGAATTCAAAATGAAGGTGACAGCCTTGTCCTGAATTTAGATCTCGGCCCAGGTTGTTTTTTTTTAAACAAAACAGTTAATTATTTAAAAAAAATGGCTGAAGAGAGTTCTTTGATAAAAGTAATCAGTTTTTGGTGAATGCCCACAGAATGAGATATGTTAACGCTGCATGTGTAATTAGCACCAGGGCCTTTCATTTCTTTGGAAAACACAATCATGTAACAGGGATGCCCTTTTTTGGGTTTTAACCTGATATCAGGTTATTCTGGCTCCTCCAGTTTGGTTTGAACAAGTTGTGTATTTAGTCTGAGTTCATTTTGTTTGATGGCCTGAAGGCAGGCAAAAAAGTTAAGGCTATCTTTTTCTTCCTTGAGGGCACTCCTTGTGATTTATGTCTATCAAATAAACATACTAGTGCTAGCAAAGTGTCTCAAGAGGAAATGGAATTTTAGCGTTGGATACTTATTCCCTGTTGTGGCGCTGTATATTCAAATATGAAATAATGAAACTGTGCGCCCAAACACTCTAAAATGACTTCTTTTGCAGCATTTTTTTTTTTAATTGTGGGGGAACATCCCCCCTGACCCCTTTAGAAAAGCCCTCGCCTTTGGGGGTCGCATCATGTGTCAGCGCTGGTTAAAGTTCCTACATTTTGAAAAATCAAAAGTGGCACCTATGATCATTCTTGTTGTTTCATATGCAAGCCTCTTTTAATTCAGTTCCTTTATTATTAACAAAATAATGTTTTTGATCAACTTCCTGATGGATGGCACTGTAAGGCTGTTTTTCAGAAAGTTTTAGGTCTTTGATTGCATATTATTTTTTATATTGCTTCTGTTCTCTCTTATTTGAAATATGTATCCACAATTTTTACTTTTAATTTCTCATGTTCTTAAGTTATCAATTTTTTTTCTTCTTCTATTGTTTATTTGACTTTTGGTCTGAATCTTTTACAAATAACATTTAAACGGCTTATACTTGTCATTTTGCCCCTTTTTCTCTTGTGTTCAAATCAAATTGTAAGCACTTTTCAACATACTTATTAATGTTGCTGCATGTAATTTAAACGCTTGACAAAGAACTCTTGTCTCATGAACCATGGTTCCAGAGTCAGAAAAGCTTCTTTTTATGTTGTCATTTTTTTCTTCCCTATTAACCTTAAAAAGTTTGTTTTAAGTTAATAAACATCTAATAAAAAGTCTTTTCATCATTTTGATTTGTATTTGATTTATAACCACATAAGCTCCTACAAAAACCAAATCAGTTTCACTTTAAAGCTAGCTGCTAAGTAATTTGCCGCCCTTTTGTTAGTCTTATAAATTGGAAACTTCGCCCACAGTCAATGATATATTAGTGTTAGATCTGGGATGTTGAAGAAATTTAGGGTTCTCATTCTTTTCTCATAGTTGTTTTGCAGTTAAAAAGTAGCCTCTTCTTTAGTTTGGTTGCTAAAAATTTTAATTTTGCAATGGCCAAGGGACCATACTCACATGCAAGCAATCTGCAGGTTAAAGCCCGCGACTCTTTCAAAACTCCCCAAATAGCCTTCATAGTCCTCTTTGGCATTCCCTGTCTATCAGTGGCAATCCTGTTGGGTTTTTATGTACAATCCTTTTTTTTCCCTGGAGCTACAGGCCATTGTAAGTAAATAATTTATCTTTTTATGCTCAGGCTTCTTAACTTTTAATGATGACACTACTACTTTCTGAGATGGTATTTGAATTATGCATTTTTTAAAAATAAAATTCAAATTTTCCATCAGAGCCAAAAAAATTAATTAGTCAAGCCTGCAAGTGGTAAAAATAATGCACAATTTCATCCTTTCCTCTGCCATCTTCAATAATGTCTGATTGCTGTTTTGTTTTGGTCTGCTAATGATAAATGAAGTAGAAATCATTTAAATATGTCGTAGTATTCATGCTGTAAATAATTATGTTCATTGATTTGATGTCCTTTTAATTATGTCAATACTTTTGACAAATAATTTTGCGGGTCCCATTTTTTCCCGGTTTCAGGGTTCTGGCTCATCAATTAATACAAAAATGATTTTAAAAACTAGTCTTTTTTAAAAATTATTATTATTATTATTATTATTATTATTATTCAGCCTGTGCAAGTTTGTATTTGTAATGAAAAGGGTTGAGAAAGTTATTTTCTTCAATTCACAGCCAAAAAAAAAACAACAAAGGTCCTAAAGATTTTGCTATTTTTACAAACTTTTTTTTCGTAAATCAAGTGTTGTCAAAAATTGGTCAGGGTGTTTTTATTTTCCATTAAAATTACTTCTTTTTTTTTAATATATTGTGTCTCTGTGATGTACTTTGGTTTGGTAATAAAGGTAGAACAAAGCCTTTTTACATAAAAAAATTTTCTTGGTTGTGTGTTTGCAAAATTGTGATAAATTTGTTGTCTCTGTCAGAATGTTTTCATCTAGTCAATGACACCCCCTGCTCACAAAATGGTGCTGCAAGCTTAAAATACCTCCAAAAGAAAACTATTTCAACTTTGAATCCAGAGATGTAGATCTTTCAGATTTTTTAAAGCTGATTTCTTTTTTTTTTTCTCCTCAAATTTGAGATTTCAGCTAAATTTTTTTTTACAATCTTGGAAAAAAATATATTCAGGAATTGAACACAAGCTTGCAGGTAACCTTTTGCAGTATTAGACTTAATTAAAAGAACAACTCTTGCTCCTAAAAGTCTTTTAGAGAGTTGCCTTTGCTTATTGAGTATTTTTGCTTTATAATTTTATTGATTCCAAAGCACTAAAAGTCCCGCATCGTGTTGAGCTTTTTTTTCATTGGCCAATTACAACCCTGTGAATCCATTAATATATTAAGTGGTTAATATATTAAGTGTTTATTGCTCAATCAAAGATATGTGATATGAGAATAAAAAGAGTATTATATAGCTATCTTCTATATTTCGCTCTAAAACCGGTGGCATTCAGAGAGTGAGCCTGTTCCTGTTGGGTTTTTTCTTTTTTTTTTTTTTTTTTGACCTCCTGGTGTTACAGAACATACTGCGCTATTTTATTAGAAAAATGGATGTTAATTCACCTTGAAACTGTATGCAAAGTAACAGACAGAAATGCTTGAGAAGGTCATCTCTTACCCAAAGTTTCAATCTCTGTGTGCCAGTCTTGATCTGTTCCCCACAGTTTGACAACAGTTGATTAAAATAACTCTTCAACTTTCTTGTTAGGCTGCAGATTTTATTCAATGAAGTTGCAGGATCTGCACCTTGTATCACAGTCTGAAGATTTCATATCAATTAAAATCTTCATAACTTTGGTGTAGATTACAGATTACAGGTTTTTAATGTTTGTTGCATAGATGTATGTGACATGACCACTATGGTCATTGAGCCTGCCACTAACATGTAATAATTGTATGCAGCAAGGCTGTAATGAGTTGATGTGTGTTTAGAGCTAGCTATAAGTTATAGTTTGGAACTTTTTAACTTTTTTTTTTGACAATTGTAGTTCCAGACACAGTTGCACCAACAGCAAGAACATCTCCTGCTGCAACAACAGCAGCAAGCACTGCAACTATCCAGCCCTCCTCTCCCGCAAACTTCTATGGTAACTTATACGCCATCCCCGAATGCTCCATCTGAGACCCGAAGTGTTGGCAGCAGTTCAAGTGGAAGTTGCAGTGGGAAGAACCAAGGGAACAAACGTAATGGAACCAACAAACAGGGGCGAAATGCAAAGGGTGCCCAGTCAGTTCAACAGCCTCCACCTCCTCCACCACCACCCCCTCCGCCCTCCTCAGTGGTTCATCCGGTCAAAGGCCCATTGTTGCTGCCTTTGGCAAACCAGCAGCAGACGCTTCTCCCGCAGGGACAACCTGTTGTTTTTCAAACAGAGCACAATGGAGGTAAGTGTGTCAAACTGAATGCATTTCAAGGCTGTTGTTTTTGTTTTTGCCTTCTCTATTTTCGTTTTTCTTAAACCATTGTGGTCTCTAGATTGTAAATAGTTAGGCTATGTTTGTCCCACAATTTAGGATTTACAATGGAATGCATGAAATATTAGCTGTCTAAATAATGGTATTTAAAAATAGTATGGAAGTTAATGAGATTATAAGAGTGTTTTAGTATTTTAGCATCTTGTGGTATATTTCTTCAGTCTTTAATTTATAGATATAGATCATTTCTTCTCCTCCTCCCCCGCCCTCTTTTTTTTCTCTCTCTGTTTTGGCAAAATAAAAAGTTAATACATTGTAGTTAGTCACTTTCAAAGCAACCATCTGAAATGTTTGTTGTTGTTGGAGGAATACTCAAGATAACTTTTATTTCCTTTTCCCACAGCTAAAATTTTTTTTATTTCAGCTTTTTTTTTCTGCCTCAAATTTGGTGGGTTTTTTTTTCTCAATGCAAAAATCAATCAGTAGTTCAACACCTGTTTTGGAAGTAACCTTTTGCATCATTAAACTTATGTAAGTTTAAGTACTCCTGCTCCTATAAGCCTTTATAAGGGTTGCCCTTGCGTATGATTGTTATTCTTTGGCTCTATTGATTCCAAAGCACTAAGAGTCTCAATTCAAGAACTTTTTTTTTCATCGGCCACTTAAACCCTGTTGACTTATTCACAGCTTCCCAATCATTGGAGAATGCTCAAATAGTGGGCTCCACCTCTCCAGCAATGTTGGACCACACCCACCTGCAACAGCTCCAAGTTCTCACCCATCAGATCCAGTCGTCCCATCAGCAGGTCTCTTCATCTACTTCCGCGGCAATGTCTGTCCAGCAGCAGCAGCAGTTGCTGGCTTATCCCCAGCTTTTGCCCCAGGAGCAGCTGTTGCAGCAAATGCTCAGTCAGCCAGGCTTGCAACAACAGCTGCAAATGCAACAAATTTCCCAACAGGTAGTTTTTGGATACATTTTTATATAGTTTTTTTCTTTGGAAGCAAGTGTCAACCCATAGATTTCATGGGTAAAATTTTTAGGTGTTACTAGGGGTGCCCCTTTTCAGGTTTGAACCTGAAATCAGGTTATTGTGGCTTCTTAGGTTTGCTTAGAACGTACTATGTTATAAATATCCTATATTCAGTCTGAGTGGATTTTGGATGAAGTTCAGTTTTTTGTTATTTATTTTTTTCTGTATGGAGGGCAGCCCTGTGTTGATCTTTTTATTCTTAAAAGTTTTGAATTCTTTGGAGCTCTTAGGCAACTCATCTAGGTTTATGGTCCCCACAATTTTACATATTTAAAAAAAATGAAAAGCAGATGTATTGTTTTGTTTTAATTTCTTGTGTATGCTGTTATAAAATTATATTTGTATGCCAAAAAGATCAGCAAAAAAAAAAAATCACTCAAATTCAAATGTCATTCTTTCAGGTCCAATCCACTCAGCAAGCACTGCAAGGTGTAGCCAACACACAGGTCACATCTGCACCACCTGCCCACCTGTCCCAGCAGCAGCAGCAAATATTCCAACAACAGCAACAGCAAGCCCAACAACTTCTGCACCAACAACTTCAGCAGTTGCAGCAGCCATTAAAAATTCCTGCCACTTCGGGCAATCACACCATTGCCATAAACAAGCCTCAAGTTGTAAGCCGACTTTATTTTAATCATTTTTCTTATATGTATCTTTTGCTTTTTTTTGGGGGGGGCGGGGGCGGGGGGGTTGTGTGTGATCTGTAGTCAAAAAATTTTTATGTTATTAAGATTAATTAGTTTTACGTTTTTACGTAGCTAATTTTAAGTAGGGAACAGTTTTTATAACATGTAGTTGTTAGCATAAGGAGTTGGTTGCAATTTCTTTGCATCAAGTGCAAGTGGCTTTTCCATGTATGGATAAACAAAAGAAAAGTATTTTATGCGCTGCTGTTCCTAACATATTTGATCTTCATGAATGGTAAGGGTACTATAGAGTATGAATTTATACATAATAATAATAATAGTAATAAAATGACAGTTTAGGTTTTAGTTAAAAATAAGAACTTTTCTTTTTTTGTTCCACAGGTTCGAAAGCAGCAGCGTGTAGTGCAAACCACCACGCAGACTGTTATTCATCAGAATTCAATTGTGAATGTTGATGGAAATTTGTCACACGCTAATGTGCAAAATCTTGGAGTACCTAGCTCTGGAGCATATGCATCTGTTGATGTGAATTCTCAAACAGAAAGTACCCATGACACTGCCCTTACATTAGCCTGTGCAGGTGGTCATGCGGAACTTGTGCGTCTGCTACTGGCAAAAGGAGCTAATATAGAGCACAGGGACAAAAAATGTGAGTTCCTGATTTCTTTAGAGAAAATATCATTCCTACACTTGACCAATCCCGGCATCTCCTTTATATTTAAAGACCCTTATTGTTAGGCCAAAATAATTTGTTTTTAAAAGCCTGCTCAATAATGACCCTTTTTAGGGTGCTTTGAAAAAGAAATGTTGAGGTATGTAAAACCTAAATAAATCATCGCCAATTACATTTGATTTCTTCCTTTGTGTTGAGATCTTTTTCTTTATTTAACATGTTATGATGCAAAGGACTTCAATTTTTTTTGGTCACATATGTCACTGATTTGAGCATTTGTTAGATAACGTTTTTTTTTATCAAAACAGTTTTTACACCATTGATTCTGTCGGCAACTGCTGGTCATGTGGATGTTGTTGAGATATTATTAGAGAAAGGAGCAGACATTGAGGCACAGTCAGAGAGGACTAAGGATACAGCTTTGTCTTTGGCCTGCTCAGGAGGGAGATATGAGGTAAATGTTTACTTCAGTTTCCTTTTTTTTTTGTTTATTTTCTGTGTTAGCATTGTAGTTAACAGGTTTGTTCCATTTTTTTTATAAGTTCATCAATGGAAAGAATCTATCTTTTGGTTCTTAGAACATTTTTCATGTACTGCTCAGAGGCCATCACTAACAGTGGTGATTTTACCCAGAAGCAAAACAAGTGAAAATTTTAAGGGTTTCTTTGTCAGGGTATGCTGACATCTTTGTTACATCATCAGTTTAAGAACAACACAGTTTGAGATCTCTTAAATGCACTGTATGTATTTCTGTAAAAATGTACTTTTAAATATTTCGTGGCAAAACATAGTACAAACTACAAATCTTCAAATTATGTGTGCTTTTACTGATGTTGAGGAGCACAAAACTTATCTTTTACCCAATAGCATTCAAGGGATACTGATAGCTTACTTTTCCTCAGGCATTATTTTTTTGTATGTTTGGTCCCAATTTTCTAGGAATAAATTGCCCTTGTACCATGCTGTGCATCTAAACTTGCTTTGTGTCTTCCCTTTTAGGTGGTGGAACTTCTTCTCAGTAAGAATGCCAATAAAGAACACCGCAACGTCTCAGATTACACTCCTCTCAGTTTGGCTGCATCTGGAGGCTATGTTGCTATCATCAAGCTTCTTCTTTCACAAAGTGCAGAGATCAATTCTAGGTAAAGCCCGAACTAGCCTATCAGAATTGGCTCTTTTGTGGTGCTGGGTCATTTTAAATGTACCAGATGTGATGAAATTTTCAAATTCGGTAGGAGGATCTTGACATAAATTTTTTTTTTCCTTAACTGGACAGGTGGCCAAGAATACATTTCAAAGATGTTTAATATTTGCAATAGTAATGCCTTAGTGAAAGAATGTAAGATCTATACATCTTTCCAAAAAATAAATTCCTGGGATTTGAAAAAAAAATATGTTTTTGTTTTTAAACTTTTTTAACCCTGTTTAAGATATTTATTGGTGTTCTCAATACATACAGTGCCATAATGAAAAGTTGAGTCGAAATATTTTCCTTTGCACATCTACATTTTACATAATCTTTGATTTTTTCGCCTCTAAAATTCTAGAACTGGGAGCAAGCTAGGAATCTCTCCGCTCATGTTGGCTGCCATGAATGGCCACACTGCAGCTGTGAAGCTACTCCTTGATATGGGAAGTGATATAAATGCCCAGATTGAAACAAATCGCAACACGGCCCTTACACTAGCATGTTTCCAAGGGCGTCATGAGGTGGTCAGCCTTCTTGTTGACCGTAAAGCCAATATTGAGCATAGAGCTAAGGTAAATGAAAGCAGAAATTTTTTTAAATGTTTTTCTTATGATAATATGCTTACAGCTAAAATGACCATGTCTATAATTTGTGTTTTGAGAACAATGAATCTGAATATTTTTCAAAATTGATGGTCATCAGATATTGATGGTCATGTTATGTCTGAACTCTCTTTTTTTAAACCAACATTGAGCTGGCTTATACAACAGACAGGACAAAGTAAGGCATGGCGGCCTCAGTAGTGCTCCATTTTAAACCGAACTTCATTTCTGGCTCTCAGCCAACATTGTAACGTTTTGGTGGATATGATGTAGAGTGTTAGCCTACTCAAAAACATGCCCTGAGTAATTGAAATAAGAATACAACTTATTTAGTGCATGTAATGGACACCCATTCTCACCTAAAGAAAAATGTAGCAGGGATGCAAGTTTTCTGATTTTTTAGCAGTTTTCTTTACCTAAAAAAGCAGGAAAACTTGAAAAAAATATGATCTGAGTTTTGAAGAAATTGTCCTAAATTAAGAGTCATGGAAAATCAAACACTTCTGTTATGTTGTATAGCTGTGTAGGCCCTTGTGTAGAGTTGTCTCTATCTCTTTTAATTGGTCCATCAAAAGTTCTATAAGGGCACCTACAGAGTGTAAAATTTTCCTGCTTTTTTAGTATGGGCCGCTTGCATCTCTGATGAAGACAAATTTGGCCCCACAAAATGTTGATATGGTTTAAGCCCGATTTACATTATCTTTGTCTGAGAGCCCCAGCTTGTGATCACTACTTTAAAATCTTAAGTATGGGATATTGCCCACTGTTTATAATTGTTTACCTAAGAGAAATTTAAATAAATCAACAACCAAAACTCTGGCTTTACCTCATCCTTTTCCCCCCCAAAATTTAGACTGGTTTAACCCCCTTAATGGAAGCAGCCTCTGGCGGATATGTAGAGGTTGGCAGAGTTCTTCTTGATAAAGGGGCTGATGTGAATGCTCCACCTGTGCCATCTTCTAGAGATACAGCGCTGACCATCGCTGCAGATAAGGGCCATTACAGATTTGTTGAATTGCTTTTGCACAGGTACCTACCTCTTTATCTACTTAACCTTTTTTTTCTTGTTGAAATATGAAAGATTTACAATTTAACAGCTCTGAATATCCTTAAAACATTAAGGTTACATTACATCTTTGATCTAATCTAAATAAGGTCTTGATAGTGGTTTGACTGTATGTTGCTTAGATTTTGAAAAGCAGCTGTTCTTGATTTTTTTTTTTTTTTTAATCAAGGAAGGAAATAATTTAACCCTGTATGTCATTACTAAGTCCAGCCCAAGACAAGTTCCATAATATAATTCTGTCCCTTTTTTCATTTTTAGGGGAGCTTCTGTGGATGTTAAAAACAAGAAAGGAAATTCCCCACTCTGGTTAGCATGCAATGGTGAGTTTAACTTTTCCAAAAGCAAGTTGTCTTTTTTTTTTTTTTTGTAAAGCTATTATGTTGTACAATTGGCATTTCAAAAAACATTTCTTTTTTCCCCAAACTCAAATAAATATTGCTGATTTTATCAGGTACTAAAGTTAAAAACTTTTAATTTTTTTTAGGTGGCCACAGTGATGTTGTTTCTCTGTTGGTACAAGCGGACGCAGATATTGACAGTCAGGATAATAGAAAGGTGTCTTGTTTGATGGCTGCTTTTCGCCGTGGCCACATAAAAGTTGTCAAGTGGATGGTGAAGAAAGTCACACAATTTCCCTCAGAGAATGAAATCAAGAGATACATTGCTACCATTACTGACAAGGTAAAGCTCAGCTGTGCTCATATATCACACCACCCATCCATATTCTTTATAATGCAAATGGCTGTGATTAGTTGTGTTATTTTCACATATCAGGGGGTTGTAAAATTGTTTTAATGGTTTTTTTTTGTTAACCTCTGGTTAAAACTTTCTTACTTTTGAGACATCTCTTCATATACCTTAAATTTTAGTGGAAAAATATTGTGGATTTGCTTGTTTATTTAAAAAAAAGTTTTTAGCCTAGGGAGAAAAATGATTTTGTGTCTGGCATAAAGTGATGATAAACCTGTCATTTTGTGAGAAAAGGACTGTGTTTTTGGCAATAGCAAATAGCCCGAATGCAAGAATATAGAAAAAAAATTGTGATGGTAGTGTTTCCTATTGGCGGCTCAGGTTGTTCACCCATTTTAATGCAGATTAAAGTCATAGGCTTAGATTGAAATCTTGTTAAGCTACTCATGGTTTATCCTGGTCTAGTTTCTGTCAGAATTTGGTGGAGAAGCAGGTATTATATGTTGCCTTAAACTAGGATATGTTGGTGATCATACACTTGAACTCTTATGCCTTGATATTCCTCAGGAACTCCAGAAGAAGTGTAACCAGTGTGCAGATGTCATTGTGGCTGCTAAAGACAGACAAGCAGCAGAAGCCAACAAGAATGCAGATAGTTTGTTGGAGGAAATAAAGCAGGAGAAGGAGCAGGCTGCTCTAAAAGCTGAGATGGCAATCAAACGTCGTGAAAGGAGACGTGAACGGAAAAAAAAGAGCAAGCCTAAAGATGATAAAACAGACAAAGACAGGTAATTTTTTTTTAAATAATTTGAGACCATTAAATTTAAACTTGTTTTGAAAATTATAGAGATGTTATTGTCTCTCAATAAAAAAAAGTTTAAATTT
>BMAT01008917.1:67368-82731 GCA_019649035.1 Elysia marginata
TAAGCTATTCTAGACAGTCCGAAAGTAGGGGTGGGGGGTGGAGGTCGGATTGATTTGGATGTCGGCTAAATTTATTTTTTTCATTTGCTCATCTGAGCTGGACCAAAGGTTAGTTTGACAAGTCATCAAAATCATAATACAGCAATAATATTACATGTATAAGGTACATTGTCTTCTTTTGCTGGAACCTTACATAGACTGAGAGAGCGTGGTTGCCGCCATATCATCATTATAACAATGCATTTTTCTGAGCTTGCAATAACGTTGAAAAATGGACGAAATCAACAATACCTTGAATCATGCCTCACATGCAACACTCTGCACTGCATTGCATATATTTTAAACTAACACACAAGTTGAAGTGTTTACCTTTCTAAGGTATGTGTAAAAGAAACTACGATAAACCTTTTGAAAAGAATTCAAAATAAGATTCTTTTGATAAAATAGAACTTTTTTTGTTCATCAGAGAAAATATTCACACAATTCTCACTCAATGTAGGGATAAAATAAATACATACTGTATACTGTAAAAGACAATCATGTGATCATAACAAAATTGCCCTTGCTATGATAAAATGAGCTTTCAAGAAAGGTACACATATGCCCCTAACATTAACAGCCCTTATGCTAAAAACAATATTCCTCCGTAAATTTTATAAGCTACTTCTTAAAATTTTATAACAGTAAGGAAAAAAAGTCATAACTGAATTCAATTAGCATCTCAGACATAAATATTATTATGAGGATGTTTAAATGCCGTGATGTGGTTACAATAACCATTGTATTTCTGCCTGGGACAAACAAAATGCAGTGTAAACCATATGAGAGATACTGCGTTTCATTTGTCCCGAGCAGATTTGTAGTACATACATGTACATATAATATGCGTCGTACAGGTTTCCACAAAATGAGCCTAAATTATGAGTACATACAAGATTTTGGAGATTCAAAGACATACATTTTCAAAGGCTCTTTACAAATCCTCTCACATGTTGAAAAAAAAATAATGATATCTTGAATTTCTGAGTAGCTATCTTTTTAAGATTGCGGATCAATGAGGTTCATTTAGTGAAAATGGAGAGGAAAATAGACTAAAAAGTTTTTAAAACAAAAATTGAAAGAGTACAAATGTCAGAAAATTAATAGGTATTTCAATTCTAGCCATTCATAGAGGGATTTGATGGTAAAAAATGATGAAATTCATCTTAACCTTTCAAGTCAATCAAGAACCTTTGAGGAAAAAAAAAGCCGAATTCTACCCTTATGATAGAAATTGCTTTTTTTCTCAAACTGACCATCAGCAGAAGTAGAATCATTTTCCAGGAGTCATATATATAATTATAGTTTTGACAGTTCACATTATCAATGGATGTAGAAATTTGCTCAACATTGATCACAAGGAGAGACTAAAGTGACCATGGCTCAAAAAAAAAAGGTGTGAAACTTTTTTTAAGCCAACTTTTGTACTTTCGTGAAGTCTTAGTCATCAAGGTTGAAAAGATTGCACAAGATATGCTCCTTTTGTGATGTAAGAACTTTAGTACTTCTGCTCATATGTTTCGCATCCATGGTGAATGAGTTGCATGTCGTAATTTTAACTTTCAAAGGAAATACACTTTTCTGAGCCTCAAAACGTCAACAATGTCATGAAGTTAACGATATATTATGAAAAGATATTAAACTTTTGTTGATTTAAAATAGAGAGAAAAAGAAGAAAAAATAGACCATTAAATGGCATTGTCTCAAAAAAGAAATTTTCGACTTCCAACTCATTCACCCTGGACACGAGACATGTATAGTCAGGGGTTGACGACTATGTGCTGAAAAAGTTTTTCATATCGTTTTCATTCATAATATCAATAGGTTAAACTTTAAGTTTCCCTGCAACCACAGATAACTTACAGTTTAGCCATGACCGCTGCCACTGCATTCATATTTGTATATGAAACAAATTTCGGCTATATGTAACTATTAAGATAATAATATGTAGCTTACTCTTTGCATCTTCATCTTATCTCAAAACATAAATTTAGACCTTGACAGACAAGATGGAACAAAACTAATCAAGTCATTTACTATTTTGTGAGACATATCCATGTAGAGTTCTCTCGTTTTGGTATAAGTACAGAATATTTAATTAAAGCACAAAACTGGTTGTACAAATTTATTGATATATACATAGAGACGACTTAATACAACCTTTCTTTGTTTAAAATTAAGGCACTTGAAAACAAAGGAATACATAAGGTTGAATACAGAAAGATGTGTAACCTTTTTGTCAGCACCAGTAAATGATTTTTCATGTTTGAGTTTAGTAAGAAAAAAAATGTGGTAAAAAAAAACAAACAAAAGAATACCACAAGCACAGGCACCTACAACTTATATTGACAACTAGAACACAATGCAAACCACAAGCACAGACATGTACAATTTAAATTGACTACTCAAACACAATGCAAACTACAAGCACACAGACATGTACAATTTATGCTGACAACTCAAACACAATGCAAATGAAACAGTGTGTTCTGATCTGGAATATCATAAATATGAACAAAACAAAACATCCAACACTTTTCAGCAGCTTACTCAAAATCTCATATTCAGTTCCATTGAGTAAGATCTTTCAATTTTTTTTTTAACATTAAGGAACATTTTAATACTATAATATTAATAGGTCTTGATGGCACTGATATAACGATTTTTTAAAACTGCAATAAAGGAGAGAGCAAAAGAAAATTTTTCAAAGTGCTCATTATTTTAACTTAAATTGCGGATGTTAAAATAAATAGCACTGAAAGTGAGATTTTGAGTTGCTGTCAAAGTAAAGCTTAACATTGATTTGTTGGGAGTTACAGTTCGTCCATATGTTTCAGGCTTTTAGTTATCTTGGATTTCAAGTCTGCGTACAACTTATTCACCTGAAAACACAAAGAAAAGAAAAGTCTTGATTCATTGGAAGCACCTTCATAAAATTTAAAGATACAAAGATTGGCAGATTTAAAGGGAAAAAATAAATCAACAAATCAAATGTAAAATCAACAGGGATTGACCTAACTCTAATCATCTTTAATTCCCTTGAGCCGTGTGCATATAAATGAAGATGCACAAACTATACCGAAAAAGAGTTTGCTTGGAAAAATATATGGCCTTATTCTTTTACATTGCAAAGTATTGGTTCTTCTTTTTTTTCAAAGGTGGAACTGAAAAAAATCCTTTCCAAGTAAATGAAAGCCAAAGTTGAAACTTAATATAAATAAAAGCACAGGACTTAGAACTTTAAACCTTTTAGAAAACTTTACAAATATTAAGATAATTTACAGATGTCATCTTTTAGAAAAACTCTCTCAAACTTTATATCATGATAGACAAAAACCATCTCTACTGTCACAATCAGATTCAGAAGATTCGTCTTTCTAGGACCTAAAAAAATTCTCCCCAAAATGCACCTATGACAAACTCACCGTTCTGTCTAAGAACTCATTCTTTTCTATAAGCTTTTGGTGTTTTTCTGGAACTTCTAAACCTTTTTCTTTGAATCGCATAATGGCATCTTCAGACTGCTCAAGCTGATCTTTGTAGTATGTCAGTTTACTCAAACGGTGTTCAAAATGCTTGAGTTCCTCCTAGAAGTCATGAAAATGTTGAGTAAAACAAAACCAATGAAAACTAAAAGTAGTTAAATGAAATAACATCAGTGATTTAGGTTGGGCTTCAGTAAAGATTTAAAAATCAAACAAAAGTAAGTAACAGAAAGAAAAAAAAGACATTTTCCCAAATATTCTTCAACAAAAAATAAAACAAAGACTATTTTTAAAGCAAATTTTAGAAATATATTGAATCTTCGCCCAATATAATACATTAGTTCTTAGTATACAGGTCGCTACATCATGCTGCATTTGAATAGTACCAAAATACCGACGCGCCACTTCAGATGGTGGAGCCACACCACATGGATTAAATTTTCCACCTAAATATATCTCCATAAAAACCCAACCTTGACCCCTGTAAACTAAGAGTTAAGCTATACCATTGGTCAAAGAACCTTTGTCTTGAGGAACTAATATCAATAGCCTACCAATCTTTCCTCTCAGCTTAACACTTAAAAGTCTGATATCTGACAACTTGTTGACAAATTACCTTGAAACTGTCTAACTCCCTCTGCGACCAATCTGTCTTCTTTGCCATAGCCCACAGCTTGTAGACACGATTGTCCTGGAAAGCAGGCTCAGGGGCAGTAACAGTGGAGAGTAGAGTCTCGAGCTTTTCATAACCCTCTTTGACAACTGTGTGGTTCTCTCTGATTACCAGCTCCCTCTCCTTTAGCTCCTGGGCTGTCAATGTCTCTTTTGTGAGCAGAGGACTTACATTGTTTTCAAATGGGTCTTCGTCCTCCAATAAATCTGAAAGGAAACATGGAGCAAGGTGGTGAAACGGAATGAAAGTGAAGGTGTGAAGAGGGGTGGTTGTGGAGAATAAAGGGAGAGGAAGAGGAAGAAATGTAACAACAATTATGAATGTCTATTACGGACTGGATAAACCTTTAAAAGACATCTTTAGAACAATATAGTTCGGAATTATTATTAAATTGACAAATGTGACTGATAAAAAATACTTCCGATCAATGATAAATAGAGACTCAATTGCCTTTGACATATAATTATGCTGATGTGAGAAAAAAAAGTTAAGTAGCTGATTTCTTTCTCTGCTGATGAAATTTCAACAAGAAACACAAAGGAGATCGCCTTAAGTTTAATAAATACATACACACAACACACATGCATTTTTTTAAATCAACTAAATTTATCCTAGATGGTAAAATATATTTTTCTTAACAGCTAGAAAAATGCCAACAATTTCAGAGAGGTAGAGAATCCTTTGTTTTTGTGACCATATATTGAATGTAGATGTATTTATCAATATAGGTTTTGCCTTCTTTCCCGGGCTTATGCTAAGTTTTACACCCATGGCCTTCTTAATTTTGTCCCCCCTATTATAATGATTCTCATCTTTTTCATCCTAGTCCTACAAAAATCTACATATAATTTGTCTTCACTAGATGCATTTTTAGCCACAGGCGAATCTTTTAGATCTAGATCTCCATCTTAGGTGATGCGTCTACCTTGTCTAAATGGAGAATTTTGGGCCTGAGCTCTTAATTAGAGTTCTTCTTTTCAAATTTTGGGTAAATCTGTATAAGTTTTTGGACCGTATTTCACCATTAATTTTGTTGTTGTCATATATTTGGTAATTTTTTGAATCATAGGCCAAGACCTATATATGAAATGATTTGTTACACGAAGGAATTTTGTTTGTAATTCCAAAGTAAATTGGAGCTTTTTGAATAAGAGACAAAGCAAGCTATAAACGTTAGCCTAGTTTGTTGAATGAGGCATGACATCATAGCTCTTTCTGACTTCAGCAAAAATATATTGCCTAATTCAAGGAGGGTGAAGAACATATATAGGGAAGGAATGCGCGTCTGGCAGTGTGGCAGGTTGATAAATTTTTACAAACAATGTTGAACGACCTTTTCACAAGGAAATTCATGGATATGTCTAGGTCTACCACCAGTACAGGGAATTTATATGTCTATGTGAATCAGAGGAATTGTAAATTAAGTACATACAGTGGAGTCTGCTTAAGATAAACTTTGGTTTGATATAAACTAGGTTTTTCTAACCCATTTCTTTTTTTTTCTTTATGGTGTTACTGCTAAATCATACTTAGAATGAAATAAAATTCATAGTCTGGTCTACAGGGATATATCTTAATATTTAATAAACTCCATTGTATGATGAATGTTTATATACAATTTTGAGAATTTGTCTTTTCATTTTTACTGTTTTAAAAAATTTTTATTCGTGCAAGCAACTGGCCGTGGTAAAAATGAATTACTTTACTTATACGTTCTGACCTTTGGCATTCTGAATCTACCGCTATCTTTATATCTTGTTACACATGTCATGGGATGGGTGGGTTTTTAATTTTTTTTTGTTTTGTTCTCATGTGCCATTGTTCTATGTATATAAAAATGACCCAGTTTATTAGTAGTGGGTGTGTTTTATGTGTCAGAATGTATGCCGTCTTTTATTTATTTTTTTTAGTACGGTACTTTTTGTCTCATGGGACCTTTATCTTAAAAAATATAAAAAGATAGTGCCTATGAAGTTTTTATTTCTATTTCATTGAATAGGAGTAAATAGATTTTTTTCTTGCCTGGATTTCCACCTAGCTCTTGAACAAGAAAACTAAACTCGTTGATTCTCATCTGTTGGTGTTGAAACTCCTCCTTTAGCATTATAAGATCCTTTTCTGAAAGAAAAAAGAGTTTTAAACATTTTAAGATGCAGATAACAACAGAATTTACGTTACACACATGCATATAATTTTATTAGATAACATTCGCAAAAAAAATTCATTTTAGACAAAACAAAATTAAAATTTTAGGACAACCTTCTTTGAAATCTAACGGTAAAATAAAGATGACAATCACCCAACTTGAATGTATATTGACGGTACAAATGCCTACAATGCCGTATTAAGGAAAAACACTGAATGTGCAGAAATGGCAAAATCCGGTATTTTGTATCATCAGAATTGTTTGAAAAGAAGCATCTCTCTACCCAGATTAGAGTTTTCTAGCTTGACCCATTCTTGTGTTTACATACTTCTAAATTTAGAGTATAAACGAGGTTTGGTCAAATTCTTGTTAGTGTTTTTGCTTCCTGAAAAATTTCCCTTGTGGACATACGATAGTCTTCCTTCAAACAGCAATACTTATTAAATCTGTGGGACTTGTCCCTCGAGTTTTAAGGTATAAATACACAATAGAGAGACTTTTAAAATCACTTGGAACAGACTGGTTCTGCTCTAATTTAGTTTTATTTTGAGATCAAAACAAAGAAGAAAAAAATACAGTATTTAATTGACTTGTTTCACACAGTAAATTAGGTCTTCTCTCATGTATAAACATATCAAATTATAAAAAAAAATCTGAAAAAGCAAAATTTTAAGGCCTATAAGTATCACTCACTACAATATTTAAAAAAGCAGTGAGCAATATTTTTTTCAGGAATAAAATTTTAATTGATCAGTAAAAAAATTATACAATAGCTCTCTGCATTTAGTAAGTTTACCTTAATAATTTAAGTAATTCAGTAGGTACAGTATTGTCCACCTATATCCACATCTTGACATAAAGACAAGTTTCGCAATGACAGAATTTCGTCCTATACAATCTTATTATAAAAATTTCTCTTACATTAACTTTCCCTCCGCCCATTTTTGTTTTATCAAGATGCTGACTACTCAGTTGATTAAAAAAGAGATTAAAAAAGTAAAGAAAGAACAATCCAGTTATGGCTTGACCCCTTCATTGAAAAATGATTTCATCGATTAAAAATAGAGATTAACAACACAGAGTATCTCCCAAGGTCATTTTCCATAAAAAACATAACAATGAAGACCATTTGTTATATCAGTATCGTTGAACTCCCCTTACTTTTTCCTCTCCTCTTTTGTATGTGTATTTTATTTATAAACTTTAAAGACTTTCAAAAGCATGTCGATATTAGTCGGATTACACTGTAATGAAGCACTTCCACTGAGTTGACATTCAAAAATACATACATTGCTCTATGACTAATGATTAAAAAGCCTTTATAAAATTACTGGAAAAACCGGCTTGCTGAGCTGCCCGCCACATGCTCTGCAACTTTGTGTCTTCAAACTGAGTTTCTTTCTCCATTTCCATATCCTCCTCATCAAAAGGAGTTGGGTTGGTAAGCTTTCTCTTTCCAGGCTCTTCTAAGCCAAAATGTTCCACAATTTCTAGAAGTAGAAAAATTAAGGAAACGCATATTGGTACATGACTTACTTAATCCAACAACACGTGACATTAAAGTGGACCTCAGATTCAACAAACTTTGCTGGAAACAGACAATTCAATGAAAGAAAGGTTGCTCTTAAAAGTAACCCAAAACGAACCAAAGAAGAAAGCCATACACTAGGTATCAACATAGAAATCTTATTTAAAACAGAAAGTAGAACACCTGTCATGCAAGGTTTGGCATTGCTGGATGGTTTTTCTTCACTGTAACTGCTCTACCCCTCTCTTTAATAATGTGATATCATCATCGCTGATAAAGTGAACAAATTACCATAAAAAAGGGCTAAAAAAGACCAATCATAAGTTTCTGTTTCCTTAAGTTCTAGTTTGTTGAAAACGAGGTTAGTCTGAAATCAGTTCATTCCATACAAGGACACTTTGTAACAGTTAAAGAAGAGAAAATATCTAAATTTTATTTCAGTTCATTAAATGCAAGGGTTTGTTGAGACCAAGGTTGGTGGATACGGGGTCCATTGTATTGGGTAAGGAGCAGAATGGGGAAGGCAAGCCTATAACCAACATTTATATTTCATTATTTTCATTATTAAGCCAAACATCTCAATATTGAATTCCTATGCATGTACATATATGATCACTTTTTCGTCTACAGTCCCGTTCATATTTCCAACTGCAGAGGAACAAAATTTAAATCTGAATATATATTCTAAAAACTGAATTCATCAGTAGAGATAAACCTTCAAAAGAAATATAAAATTGGTAACCTGAATATACTTCAAGAAAAGCAAACACATTAAAATTATCCAGGCTTGAACTATATAGACTTGACTGTATATTTTTATATCATAAACAAGCCTCCAGGGTTCCTTTTTTCAAAAGATTGAATTAGATAAAACTTTCACATTATTCTACAAACCTCTTAACCTCTTTTGAGAATATCAACATGTTAACTATTTAGTATACAGCGTGACACTTCAAACAGTCCTTCAATGGTACCAAATTACCGAAGCACAGAGCCACACCCCCAGTAAAGTAGTGAAATGTAATCCGGTATTTTGGTACTATTGAAGCACCAAATGAAGTGATGCACCATAAACTAAGAGTTAAACCAGAGTAAAGGGGAAAAAGAGCAATATATGCAGACCACAATGACCAGCTTTCAGTTTTATTACCCTGTCATTTTTTTTAAAGGAGCTGTTTAACTTCTAAGAATAAAAAGGGTTGTTTACATTATTAGAATAAAAAGCAGTTACTTTTTTAAGTTATTAAGTCTTAAACATCACTAACATAGGAATGAAGAAGTAATTGAAGAAGAAGAACAGCAACAGCAGTGACAAGAATGACTGAATTCACATCAAGATGAGAAACATCAACAACAAAAACAATAATAAGATAATTTTGAGGAAGAGAAGCTGGTGAAGAAAAAAGAATAGAAGATTTTTAAAGGTGTTGCAAAGAATAGGAAACTGAATGCTTCTAAGAGATAAATTTGAAGTGATACAATTTGCAATAAACATACGGGTATAGCTTTTGAGAACTTTTGCCTCTAAAGTTCCATCCTCATCTTTGTTGGCAGCTCTCATTTTCTTCAGGTGACCTTCATATTTGTCGTGCACACTCAGCTCAGCGTACAAGTCCGCTAGTTTTGCACTGGAAAGTTTCTGAAAAGAAAGCAGGGAACAAAAACTAATGATTTCCTTTTTTCGTGTGCACACTCATTGCTTCAAGTTCAATGGAAAAATATGAGAGATTCTAATCTAACTTGTATCTAGGCTTTCTGATCACTTGACGGATTTGTCCAGAGTTACCCGTAGTTTCTTTGACTTTATAAGTGGTAGAAGTAAGAACACAAGAAAGGAGGAAGAATGAAAATAGTATCTATAGCGGATAGTATCAATGTTATTCGCAATAGTAATTGGTATGGTGAGTAAGGCCAGGTAGGCCTACCTAAATCATTATTTGCAATAAGTATTGCAGCAAGTATGCAGTTTTTCCATCCGCTAATTTGCTGATGTTGGAACAGCCTCACTTGCAGTTATTTATAGACTTGCGGGCAACGTTCAGAGTTTCTCTCATAGCAGGCATAGCTTATAGTGATATTGATAGCAGCCAATATATATCTAAAAAATAATTTTGTGAAGAATGGAATAGATTGGGGATGTCATAAATAGGAGATATTCAGAAAGATGTTTTAAATAATTCAATTTATAAAAAAAAAACAGCTCTAGCCGAGCAAGCAGCCATAGGCCTAGTTTTTGTGAGTGTGGTGTTTAACTTCTAGAGCCTAGTCTAGGTCCAAACCTCATTTTACAAATGGTTGGATTTTAACTGCTGTCTATTCTGGTATAAAAAGAATTATTCAACATTTTTGTATGTTTTTCTTTCCAATAGTTAAATGAAGATTCTTTTAGCAAGGACACAAGATTTAAGATTCAACATGATTGTTAGACTCTCGGGTGATGAAATCTAGAGGGGATAATCCTGGCGTTGGGCCGCTCGCAAGACTGACAAAATGAAGGGGATGATACCCATTTTTAACACCAGCGGGCCAATCCCAGGATTAAGCCATCTAGAGTCCATATCCAGAGGTCTAAGCATTGATTAGCAGACTATCAACTAAGACCAGGTTGAGTCAATGTTAAATTCTAAAGCTGATCCCCTGACGTCCCAACGCAAACTTTTAAGTTTCCTTGTCAGCCTTGAAAGGCTAGTCTTTGTCTTCACAGCAGTAGCTACATGGAGTTTCTGATTTTTAATTGTTCTTTGTAACCATAAATGAACTCTTTCAACTAAAAAAATTTGCTGTGTAAAATAAGTATCTACAACTATGTAATGAAAAAAAAGGGAAATGATCATGTAATCGAGGTTCTTAAGTCGCGATCAGAATCAGAGCACTACAATATATGGGGAAAAAAATTGCTCCTTCTTAAGGTACCACTTCACAAAATAACATTGATGTTTTCTCCAATCAGGATTGTTGGAAATAACAATTTTGTCGCAAGAACGTTATTCGCAATTAATCTAGTTTGCAGATAATCACTTCGTTGCAATATTTGAATTTGTACCTTGAAGTTGAACAGAATTCAAAGGTAAGAATTTCTCTAGATGTCTAGATCCAGATTTTTCTCTAGTTTTAAAATCCATTTATGATTACCTTTTTTCCTTTGGCCCACAGTAGATTGACTTTTTGCATCCTGAAAGGTTTTTCTTCTCTCTCATAATCAATATCCACTGCATCATTTGCTGACTTTGAATATTTACTAGCATTGATGAAAATCAAAAGTGCAGAAAAAGTAAGAAAAGTTAACAGACAATGCATGTTGTCCGAAGTGTTGTCCAAAATCCCTGCCAAATCAAAACAATAACGTACAGGACTTTTTGCTTTTCCAATCTTAGAGAGAAGCTAGAAGTGACCCAAATTTAGTCTAGCCTAAAAATTATCCTGACGCCTGACGCGCTAGCTGTAGTTCAGATCTAAATGTCTATAAAGTTGTTCTTCAGGCTTAGAATCTATAAATCTATAATAGATCTAGATCTAGATCTAGACAACAAGGTTAGATGCGAGGATGTCCCATAAGTCGGGATGTGTGGTCTCAGGGCACAGCTGTGACTGCTGTCTCGTGAAATGAAAACAAAAAATCTAATCCAAGCTAGCGTATGTGAGCACAGACGATGAAACGAAGGTGAGGGAAAGGAGAGGAGATAAGAAAAGTTTCGACATTACACAATGCTGACACACTGTGAAAGCACTCAGGACAAGACACTGGAGAGTGGTGACAGATGACCGTCACGTCAACTTCGTTGGCAAGCAGGCTACCAAGTACGCCTACCGAGCTTCAGTCTTCAGAGTCATTTTCAGAAACAGAAACTAGAACTAGGCTACGCCCACAATTCGGTGTTCAGGTTTTTTTCCCCTCATTCTTTTTAAATGCGCTTTTAATAGAAAATAGAGACAAATCCAACATCAATGCTCGGTGTCAAAGACTCAAAAGTTCTTGCCTCCCAGGTGGCATTTTTAAAGTGCACTGAGTCAGTCAATGTACCGAAGACAATTGAATACATTGGTTATCAGACCGAGCAAGACCAACACTGTGTGGTGCGTGGGGTAATCAGCCTCTTATCAAAACCACTGCATAGAGTGAACATCATTTTGCAAACGAATAATATCACGAGTCTTAAAAAGCGTTTTGCGTGGCATAGCTTAGTTACATGTACTTTAAAAAATCGCAGGCAGCATTGACACTCTGTCCCCGAGGCATCAAGTCATTGAAACAACACCTTTTAAATTATGCAAAGGAATTATACCATGCGTCTTAGCGTTTTGCGTAGCACAGCTTAATTAAGCTTACATGTACATGTTTGTTTTGTAGCGGTACTTTAAGAAGAATTGCAGGGTGAAGAAATGCAGGCAGCATTTACACTCAGTCCCCGAGGCATAAAGTCATAAAAACAACACCTTAAACATTCCAGATCAGGGTAAACATTACCATTCCTGGTTGCCAACATTTTGGCCAATATTGTGGGATTTAAAAACTTAATCACAAGTGGAGAAAACGGGTGTTTTCAATTGCAAGTCATGGAACCCCGCTTCGATTCATGTGTTTTGTGGTATCCATCCCTATTTAGATGATTGCGGAAACTGTAACTGTCTTCATATTTTCCGAGAGGCAAATTGCTGCAACTTATGATCTTCGGTGGACAGTTTGTCAACACATCGCGAATAAACATTTAAAAAACCAAGCTCATAATGAAAACTGCCCTGTGTACTTGCGGTGCTTGGTGAATTTTCTAGGGTGATAGCCGTTTCCCTGGTTTGAACGCGGCTTTTCATTGCTACTAGCTCATCATAGCGATCAAAGAAAGGGACAGAGGTCTGTTATTGCTCATCTTCAAAGCCAGTGCGGCCTTCTTTAATTAGGCAAACTGCACCAAGTTTGGTTGTATTCTGTGTTTCTCTTAGAGCATAATAATTTGTGGCAATACAATTTGTTAAAAAAAGTTCAGATAAAATTTTTCCATTTGCCTGAAAAAAATCTAACGACTCTCATGACCTCTGTCTTCGACCGATTTCAATAAGACTAGCCGTCTTGCTTGAATATTTGCCAACATTGGGCATGCGGTGACAGTGCTGAATTCATAAGGACACAGACGCTGTGCATTTGATTAGTTATGCACGCACCATTAAAGGTTTTTAAAAATTTCGATGAGTCCATAAGTTATGACAAATTTCTATTAGTTTTCGAACGCAATTTAACGACTCTCGAATATAATTTTTTAATTCTAGATGTTCCATGGCCGTATTATTGGCCCCTCCTATTTTGTATTAATAATTTTCTTTTGTTTTAAGATGACAAGTATCTATGCAATGAAAAACTGTCATTTGACATAGGAGTTGGGGTATGAAAAGGGGGGTGGCGGGTGTAGCCTACCAATGAGCCTGCTTCGCCCATAGACACAAAAACAATTTAGAATAATACTCACATTTATATTTATACAGCAAAACTATAACAATAATAAAAAGACGGTGTCATCAACAGCAACAACAACAACAACCAAAACTACTACTACTACTACTACTACTACTACTACTACTACTACTACTACTACTACTACTATTACTACTACTACTACTTCTACTACTGCCTATATTAAAAGCGATGATAGAAATAGGATAGCTTTACAATTATGGATATCTGTTAGAGACAGGAAGTAGAGTGAAAGTGACATTTTCTCATATTTTTTTTTTATTAATCAAGCAAGGATGTTCATCAAATGCCGTCAATGATATCGCTGCACCGAAAAACTCATTAAAAAAAAGCACGGCTGTTTACCCTATGTCCGATAAAGAAACTTTAAGAAGTCCACCTGTTATCATAGTAGTTAGGCCTTTTGTGTGGCACGTATATACTTAGAAAAAAGAAATGGGGAAGTACGGAGACCGCACGTTCGTTAATATTCTTTATTTCATAGAGTCAATCATAATGTTCGTTTTTGGAAAAACCCAGTCACAGTGTTGTGTTGTAGGCATAATTTAGAAAAATAATATAAACTTACAAGAAAAGAAAGAAAGAGCTTCCATTTTTTTCTTTTTATATTTTTGTAATACTCTCCTCTCCTACGAAGGAAAAAAAACAAAAGTCTCACCAAATAGACCGAGCTATTAAGCGAAAAGTAGCCTAACAGAAGCCAGTGGCCTTTTTTTTTTTAAAACAAATTTAGGTTTAATAAGAAAAGCGACACAGATATACCACGTGTATAAAGCCTGGTATTAAAAAACGCACCAAAGCTTACGCGTAGATCTGGAGAGTGCTTTCCACTTTTGTGTTGTCCAACGTGTCGGTCCAACTATCTTGTCTTATCAACACCAAGGCGGATCAAATGTACTGGCCGAAAACGCTCAGCGAGATAATGCTATCAACCTAAATTGGCACTCTTCTTCAAACGTTCAACTAGTAAGCACTTTAGGGGCGTGGAGCTAGAGCGAACTGAGCTCATGATATCTGATCTTCACGTCCAAACTGGTACCGTCTCTGCTAGTCTTTGACTCAGAGTATCAAATGAGCATATCGGCGAGATGCAAAAGGGTTCCAAAAAATCAGACGTGCAGATCTATCGTGTAGCTTATATTATGAGGAGCAGCTGGACCAAACAGAGTAAAGCGCAATGTGCATTCACAATAGTTCTGACCTAAATCTATCTATTGGTGCGAAACCTTGCCTCAAAAGTGGTCTAAAGAGCAATTAGTTGAAGCTGCGTAATATTTTCCCCCTCGTACCACACAAATGAGTGCGCAATTTGAAAGGAGGAAAGCGGAGGAGATGGGGTTTCCCAAGTTGTGACGTAGATTTTGATCAGAATCGTTATACATACTACACCTATAATGTAGGCCTACACGGGGAGTGGCCCCGTTCCTGATAACTTGCTCACACAGCTTTACACCTAGTCTTCTCTTTGAAGCATTTTGAAAACAAATGCATGCATTGGAAGGAAAACCCAGCAAGTCATAATAATGATATAATTATATGGTAAATGAAGATAAGAAATATGTAAAAATGATTAAAGACAACCAGATATTGTTAGCTATATACAAAACTGGATTTAAACTAAATATATAATACTACAAAAAGGACTGAGAGACAATTTCTTTGTAGTTTTAATACAAGAATGAACGAGAGACAATTTACTTGTCGTTGTAAAGAAGTTGCGAGTCATTAAAAGAGTACGTTAGATGTCGGTTTTTTTTTAAATTTTCTACGAAACAATTTTTCTTTAGGCTCCAGCGAGTTTCCTCTTATTATATGGGTATCCCATGGAGCTACATGTAATTTCGTAGGCTAAACACACGAGTGTGTACACACCGGTTAAAGCGGTTCAATTCTATCACATTATGAATCTTTTTCAATGTAGACATAGGCATACTGTTGGGTCAATGCACAGTAGAGTTCATATCCACGGCCACTTTATCGAATTTTTGACATATCGGCGTGTTTTGTTATGAAGGAATTTTTTCCTCT
>BMAT01008923.1:37862-54697 GCA_019649035.1 Elysia marginata
ACTCAGGTAGGCTTTACCATTCACAACGAACCTGAACCTCAATTTTAGTTTTACGGGGAAATACAACCGACCAGCCCAAGCTGATAGACACACTGCACCCACATAAAACTTTCACTTCACCACGAAAACATAAAAACGTTCACTCACAATTGCTCAAGTCAAAATTCACGATCGAAACTTGCAGAACGGTCAACCTCATCAAAACAACTCAAACATACTATCACAACGGTAGACACACAACTCTTTCTCTCGTAACACTTAGTTTTTTCTATCTTTTTTCATAAATAACTTAATATAGTTTTCATGACTGTCTTGTCTCGTCTCATGCTTTATTTGTCTTTTTACTTCAGTATCTATGAATGCAAAAATGGATGCTAGGAGAAAATACAACATTAGCTTTGACATTCTGGACTTGAAGAGCTTCAAGCGCAGTGCCCCAAATCATGGCTGGGCATACATAATATTTATCCTGAAAGATGGCACCACATTTCCTGCCCTGCATTTCCACAACGGAGGAAGCAAAGCATTGTTGAAAGAGCTTGAGAACTTCATTCACATTCGCAGGTAAGAAAAATAGCCTATCGGCAGTGTCACACCTATTATGAGTGAATTTATATTTTCAGCTTCAAATTTTTGATGGAGTAGGTAATATCTCATGTCCAAGAATCTTGCTTGAAGATTTCTCCAAATGAGCATTTGCTATTAAAAGATATTTTTCCTCACATAGTTTTAGTTATGTATTTACTTTCATGTGAAAAAGTTACAGTCCAGTCCGCATATTCTGGATCCCATGGGAACAAATTTACCCTTTCAAATTATCCGTATATTTAGAAAAAGGAACATAATATTGGTAATATAAATATAGTTTGAATTACTTTGCAAATATTGGAGTTATCCAGTTTGAGTTATCTGGACTTGGTTGTGATTTTGAAACATTAAACAAACACTAATGAAGATGAAACCCCTCATTATCAGTGAAAAGTAGACATTTCATTTTAAGACTTGTACTGTTGTAGTGTCTTCTAGCTTTTAAGTAGTTATAAACAAGTTTAAAAGTGGGAACACCCTGCTCCTTGTTCCCTTATGCTTGTCTCAAGTATGGGAAATTTCACTTTACTTTTAATCGTAAAATTTAAAAGCGTTAAAAATCTTTGTACATATGTACTAGTAGTAGTAAAAAGCCACGGGAATAAAAATAATGTACACGATTACTGATCTCTGCTTTGACCATTTCATTGTTCAGATCCCCCAATGACCCGCGCCTGTTTCTCGTCAAAGACCACGACCCAGAGCAGCTGTCACAGTCCATTAATGAGCTGTCACTCTTCACTGATTCATCTGGGGCTTATGTGCAGGTAATGCATTTTTTTGCACACCATAAAGCTTCAATTTCCTAAAGTGTCTTAACTTTTTTTTTGCGGAAATTCTAAAATCAAGTCAGACACCCCCCTCCCCCCATTTAAAAAGGCTGAATGATTGAGCTCTTCTTTAAATTAAACGATTTTGCCCAGTACTTGTTGTAGGCAATGTGAGGCCTGAAATATAGGAACAAGCTTTTTTCATACCAAACTCATGTGTTTTAAAAGAACAGGTAGAATTTCTATCGCAACAAAACAAAAAGCTTGAGAAAGTATTTGAGTGTTTTCCTATACTGTATTTGCTTTAAGACACAGAAGTAATTCAATAACGGATAGCCTAGGTGTGCCTCATTTGAAATTCAGATTTGATTAATACTTTATGCATTTTTTAGACATTGAAGGAGTCTTTATACAAATATCCAACTTTTCGATGACATTTCTAGTAATCTGATCTTGCAACTGCTACCAAGATCACAATTTTAAGTCTTTTGATGTTTAGGAGGTTTCACGACAAAACGCATTATAAACCATTTTCAAAAAGCTGACAAAAAAGCAAAAATTGCAGATTTTTCCCTCTTTGCCTTTCTATTTTGCATCTTGAAAAATAAGCGGCTACACCTACAATATTACCATTTATGAGAAAAGTGATTTCATATCTGTCAATAAGAAAAATCATAATGAATATAATTTTCTTTCACAGACAGTTTTGCAATTTAAAAGAAATGGATATAATGCCTTTAGTCGTGAAACCCTTCATATGAAACTTTGGCTTGGCCCAGGGAATACATGTATAGATTCTCTGGTCTTTTCATGTTTGGTAGATAGTTACAGTAATAAGTGTCTACCTAAAAGCAATGATCAACTGCTCAACAGTTAAAAAAGTGGAGTATAACTGATGAATAGTCAGGATTATTAATTTTTCTCCTTGTATGCATTCATCTATTTGTGTCCTAAGTGACACTCAGGATCTGGTATACATATAAACAATTCTGTATGATTTTTTGCCTGTTTTACATACCCAGTGTCATTTATGGTGCTGCAATTTCTATTGCCAGGAATCAATATTACATGATTTTACAAAATGAGGCAACTTAAAATTGGTTCTGAAGAATACAGGATATTGGTCATAATGTAAATGAAATTAGGAAAAACTTGCCCCTGCTGAATTCACCTCAATATATAATTTGTGAAAGAGAATATTAATTTTTTTTGTTCTCAGAATTTCGTCAATGATTCAAAACGTGGCTTATCAAAGGCAAGACTTGAGTGGTTTTTTTTTATGCTTTCTAATATATTAGCTTCCAGTTTTCTTGCTTTTCAGATTTCATTTATACTGTGTCACTTTTTCTATTTATGATTTTCAAAGCCACATAAAATCGAGCAAAATTTCATGTAGTTAGTAAAATTCCTCTTTTGTTCTTGTAAGTTCTTCCCACAATATTTATTTGGTCTCCACTCCTTAGCTGTTTCATCTTGTATAGTAGTCATGTTCCATATCTGTCCAAAGAGTAACACAATCGGTATGAAAATGAGTGTGTGTTTAATTTTTACTTCAACCAGCCAATGTCAAAAAGAACAATCCAGTTGCAGGCTTTGTAATTTCAACACCATGTGTAATGCTCTTAGTCTAAGACAAACCTTGGTCCAAATGCTAGTCGGTAAACAACAGTAAGCGTCTCCGCAGCACTTTCAACTGGTCATGCTGCATCAGTTCTATTCTGACTATTCCCAGTAAATGCATCATATTGGAGTATTATAGGTATTATAGGTAAAAAATCTTATAAAATTCAAGATAAACGTTTATAGCAAAATGGGAGACATCAAGATAAATTGGAGACATAGGATAAGAAGTAAGTTTTATGGCACACGCAGATATACTACCGCTGCAACAAAATAGCACCATTGGCAGGTAAAGTGCAAATCAAAACAACTTTCATCATGTTGTACCTTCTCAATTTTTTTAAATTTATGGCCAACATATGTTTTGATTTTGCATTTCTGCATCAGAGATCTTTCTAAATGACAAATTTATTAAGATGTAAACCAAACACACACACACTGCCATATTATCATAGCAACAAAACAGAATGACTGACAATTACAATACAAATCAAGACAACTTTTGTCATGTTTAACCTTCTGATTTTTTTCGCATTATTTAGACTACACCGTGGCATTGTCAAGGCCAAGTGGGCAAACATAGTTTAAAAAACCTCACAGTAAACCCAGGAATGCCACTTTTCAGTTATTTTCTGTTTTTTCCGTTTTTTTTAAAGTCTGAGAAACTGAATGAAAACACAAGTTTGAACAAGATTGAGATCTCGTGAACAATGATAATTCATTGCTCCCAAATGACACTTATATATACAAGGGCTCTTTCAGAAATAACCGAAAAATGCCCATTGCTCAACAACCAGTGGAGCTTTTTTAATTCTGTAAACGACATGATATTCCTTATTTCCTTACGGATATTCCCAAAAATTATGAAATGCATCATTTGCACAATGAATGTCTTGACGATTTTAAAGATGACGGCCAACCTTGAAACTTGGTCAAAGAAGGAAATCAGAGCTGTCATACGTTTTTTGAATGCCAAAAGTCTGAATACTACCGAAATTCATAAAGAACTTCAGAGTGCATATGGTGAGCATGTTATAAGCCTTACACAAGTCTATCACTGGTGTAATTTGTTTGAAGCCGGCCATTCTGACTTGACAGACAGGGAAGGGAGAGGGCATTTGATAACTGTGACGTCAGAAGACAATGTGAAGGGAGTTGATGAGCTTATTCATCAAGACAGGAGGTTGAAACTTCATGAAATCGCAAGCAGTCTTGAAACTTTGGAAACTTCTGCCCATAGAATTGTATTTGATGAACTTGGTTACAGAAAAGTCAGCGCAAGATGGGTTCCGAAGCAATTGACAGACAATCATAAAGAACAAAGATGGGACATCTGCAGGGAACTTTTGAGAAGAAGCAAGAGCTCACGCAGGGTTCACGGGCATACTGCCAACGCCGGCGGAGACTTTCTAGGGTACGATGGGACTTTTCTTGACAGCATAATCACAGGTGATGAGACTTGGTTGCACGATTGCACCCCAGAAATAAAGCAAGATTCGATGACATGGAAACATCCATCCTCACCTGTCGGGAAGAAATTCAAAGTCATGCGGTCAGCAAAGAAAATAATGGGAACTGTTTTCTGGGACAGTCGTGGTGTTCTTCTGTTCGAAACCTTACAACCTGGAGAAACAATCAATGCTGCAAGGTACTGCCAAACTCTTGACAAGCTTAGGGAGGCCATTCGCAGAAAGCGCCCAGGGCAGTTGACCAACGGGGTCATTTTGCAACACGACAACGCTACGCTCCACACAGCACGAGTGACGTAAGGTTGGCTAGAGAAATATGGATGGGAGATTTTGTCACACCCACCACACAGTCCAGACCTCGCACCATCTGATTATCACCTCTTTGGGCCACTGAAACGTGAGCTGGCAGGAAAGCGCTTTGATGACAATGAAGAGCTTGTTGACCATGTGCGGAAATGGCTACAAAACCTTGCCGGAAGTTTCTTCCGAGAGGGTATCTATTCCATGGTGCGGCGTTAGCAGAAGTGTGTTGATAGACTTGGCTGTTACGCAGAGAGATGAAGGACAAGTCAAGGTATGAACACGTGCAAGAATTATGTTGATAGCATAAAAAAACGCGGATTTTACAGGCATTTTTCGGTTAATAATGAAAGAGCCCTTGTAACAATATTTTATACTGAAAGTGAAAGATATGTTCCCAGACTCTGTATAATCCCATCTGTAAAATGGGTACGTGGCTAAAGGCAGTTTTTAAAATTTTTGGAATGATAGTAATTGAGTTCTTAACTGGAAGCCATACTGAAATACTCTGAATTGAATTGCTTTTGTGTGTATTAACCTGCTGGGGGAAATATTTAAAGTCTTGAGACTGCCTTTGGGGGTGGAAGACTATAAACCATATTAAAAAAAATTTAACTATATGAACGTAGTTATTATCCATCAATTTATAGTCTTTTAACAAGCCTGAAAATATTCTTCCTAATGCCTCTTGCTAGATTTACAATGTATACTCTGAAGTAGCATGTGATGCCTAAAAATGTTCCCAGACTCTGTATACAAAGGCAGTTTGAAAGAAAAAAAAAAGATTTTGATAAAGTGTTCACTTATTTTGGTCCTTGACGCCCTTTGAAACTTAACTAAAAAGCAAACACTCTATAAAATAAAAGAAAAGAGACGGCTCTAAAGTAGGTTAATAATTTTCGTTTGCTCTAGGTAAAAGTAAAAGTTAACACTGGTATGGGGCTTGAGGTACCATGATTATTCTGGGAATCTCAGATGTGCTTAGGCATAAATATTGTGTGAGTTTTATTGTCTTCTGTGGTTTGTGCGTAACCTTTTATGGTTTTGATATTGTCTATCAGAGAATTATTCCTCTGTGGTAGTGAATTAACTCACTGACTACTTTCTCCGCAAATTAAAAAATTTTTTTTACGGTAAAATACCAGTCCCGCAACCCCTGTGAGTTTTAATTTTCTGATTTTTTTTTTGCAAGGGTTAGCCTGTGAATGGTTAGCTAAGCGTTTTTGCTTTTTGGATTATGTACTTAAAGTACGTTTAGGACAAATACAGTTGGTAGAAGAGCATTTTTACCACACCTCTAATGCTTTTGTGACGACCACACAAAAGAGGCGTAATGGCTCTAATGAGTCTTTTATGTACTGTAGAACTGTATAGAAACACCTTATGAATAGTGAGAAAACTTGTCACATAACTTTTGCTTTACTTTGTTGATTTTTCTCACATTAATTATATGACTAGTTGGTTATTCCTTTCTTGCATGTTGCTTCCTTTTCCTATTTTTTAGGTAAAAATTTACCTCTTTTATGTGTTTTAATATAAAAAAGAAAAAAAAATGCCGCAGACTCGTTAAATTTTTGTTTTGTTAGTTGTTCTGTGTTTCAAACATTATTATCAAGATTACATTGAATTTCTAAAGATATCTCCAAAATCGCCGGTCCTTGGGGAATAGTTATAGTCAAAATGACTAGTAGTCAGTGAGTTAAAAAACATGTTTTTTTTTTCCAGTGATATTGATTTCTGCTAACTACTTTAGTGTACTGCTAATTAATAATTCTTTTCATTCAACGTAAGCACTAAATTTGTCTCCTCTGTTTTATTTTTTTTGCGTTTAATGTAAATAGTTGTAAATAAATGTAGTTTCATGACACCTTTTTTCTGCCAAACTTTAAGGAATTAAAATAAGTTTACGATGTATCTAAATTTTTTTTAACTTAAACCAAAATGTTACAATATATTGTGGGAAGTTTTCTTGTCTAGATCTGTTAGACATTCCATTTTAGATATGAAATGCTCAAATCAAAGTTTTGTGTTGCTAAAATCAATCAGCTCATATTTCTGCACGGGATAAGCAATGTTCAGTATCTTCAGTGAAAACCATATGAGAGGTACTGCTTTTTGATTGATCGCCACAGATTCGACTAATGTATTCACAGGGATGCCCATTTACAGGTTATTCTGGCTCCTTCTCTTTGGTTTGAACATACCATATTATATATGTCTTATATTCAGGGAACCAGCTTTGAAGGCAGGCAAAAAAAGTTCAGTTTTTTTCTGTCTTGAGAGCATCCATGTATTCAAATTTAGGCTGACATGTATTTCTTCAAGTTTAAGAAAAGGTTCCATTTAGATCAGCCTGCAAAGACCTTTTTTTTCACTTTTTGCTCAGTTTTGATTCTTTTAACCTTCATTCTTTCACTTGTTTTATTTCTACTCTGTCTCTTTTTTCACTCACTCTTGCCTTTGTGTCTTATATGGACTAGGCGTTTGCCACTATCCCTCAAAGTTTTTTTGTGGACTGTTAATTTTTTTAAAAGAGCCCAGATCAAGTGAAAGATAGGAGTATATCATTCACTCTGCTTGAAAGAGGTATAAATTTAGTTTCTAGGGGCTATTAGAGTTCTTCATTGTGTTACCAGGTGTGAAAAGGGTATGGAAAAAAAAAACATATTTGTTAAATTTTCTTATTTCAGAATACGTTTAGTTCAAAATTCCTTCTAGATGTCTCTCATCCATGGGGAATGAGTCGGAAATTGGAAACTGTTTTTTTTTTTTACTGAGAAGACACAATTTAACAGTCTATTTTTTCTTCATTTTCTCTATACTTTAAACAAAAAAAAAGTTTTTATATCTGTCCTCAAACTATTAATAATTTAATGAAATTTTTAACCCTAGGAAGCTTAAAAATGTCTTGTTTAAGACAGGAACGCCTTTGAAGGTGAAAAATTGTGACATCTGACTCACCTGGAGGCAAGACAACTGAAAAAATTATACAGATAATTCTTTTTGCTCCCCGTATACCTTACCATATAGACATTGGGCAGTTGACATGATATGTTGAAAAGAAAAAGCCCCTGTCTCAATGGTAATAATATTTACTTTAGTAGTTGGGTTGCATATTCATATCGTTTATTTCAGCTTCTTCCCCTTGTTTGACTTCTCAAACCTTTGATTCTTAATAGCTTTACATTCTGTTTTTCAAGTGGGAAGTTTGTTTGAGGTCTGGGCTTGTTAGACTCTTTACATGTTTTATCCAGTTTGGAATATTTTTTGTTCCTGTTGAGGCCTATCTTATATACTTGTAAGTGAAAAATGTCCGCAAAATGCTAGAAAATTTTTCTAATTCTGTCCACTGGTAATTTAGTACCTTAAAATTTTCAGTCATTATACAGATTACATAGTAGCTGCCTCGACTATTTGTTCCTATTAATTTAAGCCTGAATCAGTTTTTCTTTTTTTTTCTAATTTTCACCTCTTTTTTGTTTCTTTTCTTACTTAGAAATTCATCAAGTCACCATATACAACAACCCTGGGTGGCTTCTCTAAAGTGACCAACTTCTTGCGCGATGTGCTCATGACACCCGAGGAAAGTCAAAACCTGGTGCGCCCGCAGTCAGAGGTTGCGGAGCTTCTGCACGATGACATTCCAGGCATGGAGATCTCTCAGCTTGATGAGCCTGGCTTTGAGATGGTCACAAAGGTGAAGAAACAAAGAGTCTTTATTTCATGCCCATCATGTTTCTTTTAACCAGACCAAACCTCTTGAAATGAGTCCCAGTGGTTGGAAATACCAATTGAAAAAAACGCTTTCTAAAAGTCTGTTCTCTTCTTTTTTTCCCCCTGCATTTTAAATTAACAAAAATTGTAATATCTTACCACACAGTGTTGATAGTTTCATGAATTTTTTTATGTATGAGTGCTCACAATAATGCATTTATAAAAATAGGGCTGTTGGATAAACTTTAAAAAATAGTTTAGAGTAGTTCCCCTTGGACAACGATGAGTCTTCAGGCTTAAATTTAACACTAGTGTTTTACCAATAAACTGCCCACACCCACAGAAGAGCTCGCTGAAGACTCTAGAGTCGACTTTTTGAATTTACACACAGGAGAGGTTCGTCATGAAACAGCTATATAACAATGCTTTGGAATGTGGAAACGACATTTAATTCATTCTGCACTGGTTCAAGACATATACTTTAGATGATATGCAAACATTTTCAGTTCTTACCTGTTTTATCCTTACTGTTCTCACTAAATGCATCAATTTGAAGTATGTTGGTATATCGGCTAAAAAAAATGGTGTTATTTTCCCAAATAATCTAAAACTTATGTGTTTTTTTTTTCAAGACAAAGCTTCCACCTCGACCTACAGTGAAGCGAGGGGATCCTCTTTCATCCCCAGAATGGAACGCTTTCTTTGATGCAGAGGGTCGTATCAGTAAAATAGACGAGCTGAAAGATATAATTTTCAGAGGGGTAAGCAATTAATCGTTCTTATAGTTACAGACCTCCTTATTTGCAACAATTTGATCAGAAGGTAAAGGGTCATGCTCATTATGGTGGAGTTGAAATAATAATAATAATAGCAACCATTTTAATAAGTGCTTTCCCACAAAGGCTCAAAGGGCTTTACAACGTCAGGAAAGCATAGTAAATATTCACCAGCAATGAGTTCAATCTATCATGAAGCTTGAAATCCATTTTGATGTCAGGCTTTTATTTTTTTTTTTTCCAGGGTGTGGATCCAGCCATACGGGCAGATGTTTGGAAATTTCTTTTAGGGTTTTATGACTGGGATTCCTGTTCTAAAAAGAGGCAGGACCAACGCAAGCGGAAAGTGTAAGTGTCACTAGAGATAAGTTTTTGAAAGTTTACTGATTAAAAAACAAACAATGCCTAGGAAACGTTTTCACTTTTTGCTTTAATTTTGGTTTATTTAGGTGAGCTTATGAAAGCGGTTTGAGACAATGGTTTTAGATGGGATGTTTTGTGTGTTACGTTAGCTTAATGGATTGATAATGAGTTTTCAAACACCGCGGAACAAAATGAAAAAAGTGTTTTTAATTCAATGGCTAATCATTAGGTCTGTCTTGCAAACTCAGCCAGAACCTTTATTATCGTTCCTCGTTTAAAAAATGATTGAAGGAAGATCGTGTGCAATGCAACTTTCAAAACTCTCATTTCCTCATTGCTTAGTTAATGATTTAAAGTTGTCAAAATTTATTTTGGCATGTTTCTAATAATAGTGACAAGAAAAAGAACATTGTTGCTCGTATTGAAGAAAGTTGTATAAGATGTATAAGATAAAAAAGCCAATGATTAAAAAAAATGAAAAGCATGATTGAACTAGATTTTGATCATGTGGAACAAGACAGTCAGCCGTTTAAAGACAGTAATGCTATATTTTTGAAAAAAAGCTATGAAAATTATTCTGTGATTTCTAGACTTCAGTGGCTTCTTTTTTTTTGGCGGATTACAGGTTTGATTCTTTTCAGTTCTGTTATGAATTAAACATACTGCTCTGGTTATTCTATTTTCAGGGATGAATACTTTCGTATGAAACTGCAGTGGAAGACAATTTCAGCAGAACAGGAGAAAAGGTTTACTCTATTGAAGGAGAGAAGGGGCCTAATAGGTACAAACAATTTTTAAGTCTGAAATAGAATTCGAGTGTTTTTAGATAACTGCTTAAGAACAAGTACATTTGAACGATCAGAAACTGAATTTTATGGAGAGAAAAGAAAGCCCCGAAGTAAGCCACTTTAAAGTTGTTTTTTTTTTGCGTGCTTCACTCCCTTGCCCAAACATATTAGGAATCGGGTTTGAGCGCAAATTATCATTCCTTCTTTGAAGACTTCCTCTCTGAAGCCGATTGCTTGCAGGCAAGAACGATCTTGTTGTGCTTTAATGACATTCCCAATAGTTGGAATCTAGCAGACTTATGAGAAACATAAGAGTAATATTTTTTTACTTAAAATAGCTTTCCAATTTACTGACTATAAAAACTGACTTCAGAGTTAGGGAATGTGTTGTTTTTGGTTATTCATACACCTAAGATACAACAATTTTATTGCGGAACTGGTAGGCCATTTTCAGGGCATTTTTTATGCACATCTCTTGAGGCTCTACAACTGGCTTATTGGAGTGAAATGCTCAAATAGATTTTATGGCTTAGCATTTCAGTTATGAAGTCTGACATAAAAGGCATGATAGAGGAGTTGTAAAGAGCAATATAGCCACAAATAGAGGAGTTTGAAAGAGTTACATAGTCACAAATAAAGAAGTTTTAAAAAGCACTATAGTCACAAATAGAGGACTTTTAAAGAGCATATAATCACAAATAGACAAGTTTTAACCTTTTTGAGTGCAAATCAATTTTGGGGGCGTTTGTGGGAAGTCACACCCTTTACTTTAGAAATATACGGAAGCCGCTCATTTTGCTCCTCCCACAACAGAAGTCATTTGCCTAGGTTCCAATTGGTCTCAATCTTATCTCTCATTGGCCACGACCGGCCAAGACCTGTCAAGAGTCAATCTGAAATCCAATCAGAGCCTCAGTGGTTGTAAGACTGACCGAGCCAGATTACCAGACGCAAGGTAACAGTTGTATCATGAGTAAGGGCCCTGCTGTACTAGTACAGTAGTGCGTGACGTCAGTGAAAAAAACGGAAATTGTAGGGCACAATGATTTCAAAGTCCAAAGTAAATTTTTCAATAGCGTCTCATCGAGACATGAAAAATGATACCAAAAACTACATAATCAATGAAAAATTACGGATTTTATTGCATTTATACATATTTCGAAAAATATGTTTCCAAAGTCATTATTCTATGTAAAATTGTTATTTGTGGTCCGATTTTTGTAAAACAAAGACTAAACATTTTGTTTTGACACGAGAATTCCATTTATGTTCATTGGAAATAAAACGCGGGTGTTTTTCAACTTTTTTGTAATCCTGCCACGTAGTGTGTAAAAGGTGTGAAATTCACCCAGGCTAGCGATCAGAACATTCCCCTGTAGCTGACTTCTCATAGGCCTGATTGATCTCAGGCAGTCAGGCACCGGGTCAGCTGGGGCTCTGATTGGTTCTGGACTGACGTTTGGGTAGGTCAGTTACATACAATCAGTAGCAGGTAACACTGGCCTGTGAATCTTTGAAGTAGCGGCGCTGGGACGTAACACTATACAATTGTTTTACAAAGATTTTCAGGTGTGATAACATCAAACTGTAATTTATATGTTTCGCTATAAAAATATTTTTGTCAGTTTTTACTATTTGTTCTGATCACATTGATACCAAAAACTAAAAAAATTGGATAAAAAAACAATGAAACTACTAAATTAGACAAAACGTTTACAAAATATTTTTCAAAGTCATTTTTGAGAGTAGAAACCTAAATTCCCAATATTTTTACTTGAAACAAAAATCAATTTGCAAGTCACAGAAAGATCTAACTATGTGTTATATTTCTGCTATAATAAGAGCACTTATTTTTCCTTTCAAGTGTAACTTTTTTTTCTGAAAAATCAAAACACAATTCTCAACTTTCTGTCAAGATCACAATCGAAATGGGCAAGTCTCATTGGCCCAAGAGGGGAAGCTAAGTCCCTCCCGTAAATTTTAGGCCAGGCCGGGTTTGGCCGGGATAACCTCAAGAAGGTTAAAGAGTTGCATACATATTCAATTGAACCTGTTTTCTTTCTTTCTTCAGATAAAGATGTGATGCGCACAGACAGAACCCACAAGTTTTTTGCAGGAGACAAAAATCCAAATCTGCAAGTGTTATATGACATCCTCATGACCTACTGCATGTACAATTTTGATTTGGGTGAGCTTGTTTGTCGCACATTAAGCCTCTCATCATTGTGGGTGGCTATGATTAGTATAGATATTCGTTTTATCAGCTCTTGTACAATTGAATATTAATGAATTCATAACCACTTGATAGGCTTCAGAAGAAATACATCTGACAAAGTTTTTCTCATCTGAATGATTTATGCTCTTGAAAGAATTAATTTGTCTCAGATTCAGATCAGTTGAGTGGTACGACATACGAAATCCATGTATTCAATGCGATTTAAGCTTTTCTAATCCACTTATGATCTGACATAGATTTCCCAGTTTTGTCATCAATTCACCTTCTGCAAAGAAACGGTTCCGGTTATTCATAAGTTATTATTATATGACTGGGGTTAAATCTGAAATTATATGCAACTCAGCAAATAATGAAACCTGGCAAATTGGGTAGGAACTTTCATCTCCCGACATTTCACAATTAGAAAGGTCCTTATTGTATTAAAGAGGTCACAAAATAAATGTGAAATGTTTTTTTCCCAGGTTACGTACAAGGCATGAGTGATGTCTTGTCCCCTATACTTGTGGTCATGGAAAATGAGGTGGATGCCTTCTGGTGTTTTGCTGGTGCCATGGAAAGGGTGGTAAGTGATTTTCTAGCTTATTCTTACACCTCACTCATGCATTGAATGAGTACCTGGGTGTGGGTAGTGAAAGATCTTCTCAGTATGCAAGAGAGATGCGCTTTACCTGCTGATTTTCTGTGAGTTCACAGAGTTATTGAATGTTGGTGAGCCCATTTAAATTATTCAGAGCATTTTATTGGTTAGGCAATGTGAACAAAGGCTCTTTACTTTACTTTCTGTTCAAAGTTTCAGGATAAGCAACAATTTTGAATAGAAAATCTTCTCAAATCTAAATGACAGCTGAATGATTGCATGCTACATGATCTTTTTTTTATTCTTCACTGTCACAACTTTGAGAGGAACCAATATAAGTGATTCTCTCGGTTAAGTCTTTTGCTTAAAAGTTATGGGATAAGCAATGATTTTGAATTAAAGCTCTTCTCAAATCTAGGTGAAAGCTGAGTGACTTGCAAGCTACATGAATCTTTTTTTCTCTGTCTTTAGTGTCACAATTTTGAGATGGATCAGAATGGAATGAAGGTGCAGCTGTCACAGATCCACAAGCTCATGCAGATTCAAGACCCAGAGCTTTGTTCTTACCTCGGTAAAGGCCCATGATCATTCTATATTTTACTGAAGGCTTAACTTTCATTGCTTTTGTCGTCTTATAGTCTCCCCCCTTAGATACTAAACTTGGAAAAATTTTTTGGAAATTAATAACGTTCTATATGATGTAGGAAGTCGTAATTAAGTTTTCTGGTCATGAAACATTGATATAAGCATGAGAATTTATATTAAAGTAATCTTGCATAACATCGACTTCCAGTGTTTTGTGAAGCATATGGTTCACTTATTTAATGCCATTTGGATACTTTGAAAAAGTTTTATTTTGAGAACAAATAATTATGGCTGCTAATTTTTTATTGCAGCTTATCTAAAATAATTTTTTTTTGTTATTTTGTTGTTTTTTTCCTCCCCAGAGGCGCATGATTCTGGCAACTTTTACTTTTGTTTCCGCTGGATTCTTATTGTTTTCAAACGAGAATTTCACTTCCATGAAATTCAGCGGTTATGGGAGGTAATATTGTTGCCAAGATAGCATTTTCATGCATTCATTTTTGTCTTTTTAAATTTTTAACATTGTTGTTGAATAAGTAATATGTATTGCTTGAATTTTATTCTTACTGAAACAAAAAAACCCCACTTTGTATGTTTGTAGTATCATTTGTAATTATATATATGTATATTTCAAGAAAGGCTGTTCAGTGAAAGGTGTTGTTAATCTATTATATGCTAAATGGATGATGTAATGATAAAGTACAGGGCCCTTCCATATTTATCTGTTCTTTTGTTTTTGCTGCTTATATGACCTGCTTAAAATGTCGGCTTGTTTGTGACTGCTTTCCAGTGTTTTGGAAAATTGTGAGTACAACATTTTTTTTCTCCTTTAACAAAAATTCCTTTGACAATTTCAATTGACCACATTTTGATTTCAAAGCCTTTAAAAAAATTTCTCTGCAGGTCATTTGGACGGACCGGCCTTGTACTAACTTCCATCTGATCATCTCACTGGCTATTCTAGATTCAGAAAAGTCCACACTGTTGGAAAACAAGTTTGGATTTACTGAGATTCTTAAGGTAGGACTGTGCTGACGTGCTTGGCTATGTATTGTGAATTTACAGAGAATTTTCCGTAGATCTGGGCCCCAAAGTTAAGAGGTGCAAACAAATAAGATTTTGATATCAGGGATGCCAAATCTTTGTTTTTTTTTGCCTTTACTCATTTTTTCCCCCATTCATTTATTGTTTTTTTTGCACTACTTACATCTGTGACATTTGTTTTATCTGACATGCATAGCAGGATTCAGTATGTTTATTTAAAAAGAATGATTTGGCATTCCTGCATTTGGTTGAAATTAACTTGATGAAACTGAATCTTTATCATTGTTCAAATAATAACTTGTTTTTGTGGGGGTGGGGAGTATGAAATATGTGCAGAATTCCCGTAAAATGAACACTGCTGGTTTATTTTAGAGAATTTTTTCAACCAATAGAATTCCACCTAAATTTTTACGCAAAATGTAAAAATTCATGCTGTATTTTTACGTAAGTTCTAACCATAAAATTGTTGAGATCATGGCTAAATATGAGAAAATACAGAACAAAAAAAAAAAAAGCGGACAGCAGGTCTCTGTTCCTTTTAGGAAGACCTTTATGATGGAACTGTTTCCCTTCCTTTCCTATCTTTGTTTTATGTTTTTCTTCTTGTTGTGGCAACATTTTTTAAGTCAAGATTTTTTCATTGATGCTGTTAACCATAAAAAGTTACTTGTATTTTTGTAATAATAAAAATAAAGTGCAATTATATAGCGCCCAATCACCAAAAGAGCTTTAAGTGTTGTATACATTGTTGCAAACACATAGTAATAAGATACTTGTTACATTACTTACTAAAATTGCTTTCATATCTCAAACATGCAAAAGAAAAGAGAAAAAAGTATAAGGATAATCCTAGCTGTCAAAAGAAATTGTAAACCAATGGGTGTTAAGTTTCTTTTTAAGGAAATGTTGGGGAGGTAGCTCAAAATTTTGAGGGGCATATGCATGGAAGGCTCTTTATCCTGTTTTTGTCTTAACAGTTAGAATTTTTTATGGATTCACATTAGTTGATCTCAACTGCCTGGGTGGGTTTACAGTATAATGAGGTCTTTAAGTTATTAAGGTGTTTTGTTTTGTACACATTTGAAACACACAAAGGCTATTTTATAATCTATTCTAAATTTTATAGGCAGTCCATGCAGGTATTTTAATATTGAGGTAACATGCTCTCTTTGGAGTTTTCTTAGTATTCGCCTTGCTGCCCTGTCTTGGAAACGTAGTTTATGTATAGATTCTACATTTAAACCTATGTGTCTGTCAGTTTATAATGTATTTTTCAAATCAACTTAGAATAAATTTACACATTTAAATGATATTTCTACCACATATATCCTTTGTCGGTACAGCGATGCCCAAAAATTTAGTCTCAATGGCACCAAACCGTAAAAATGCGTAATCCACCTCCTTGAGGCATGATTTGTCGTAGAGCGTTCAGGATTTTAAGGTTTTTTATGTTTTTCTTGGACTTCTCGCATAAAAACTATTAACACTAGATAACTCAAATTAATGTGAGCAAAAGTTAAAAGTTTGTACAGCAATGCTGACTTTCAAGTTGGATAATAGATCAAACAGTTTTTGTAATATTAGCTTCAGATGTCAAAGAATTGTCCATTTTCGCAACATTAGGTGAAATTTGCGGAATAGGTACCTTTAAGAAAACATTTAACTCGTTTGTTTTTTTTTCTAAAGCCTGTAAAACTTTGTACCGAAAGTGGAGAAAGGTTGCTGCACATACTTCTGGAATTTCAAATCAATTGACTCTTTCATTTCTGTTGCAGTGAAAGATAAAGTGACATAAAAAATTACGCTTTTTTCCTCTTTGACTGCATGTAACCTGTCAGAATTGACCTCGGTTGCATGAGGTCAAACTGGAATAAACGGTAGTACCCGCTCCCGCCCCAACCCACAGGTGAAAAATCCTGTTCTTTGCTCTGATAGTGAGAACAACAATGCCCAGCTTTATTCAAGGTTTTGACGAACAAGTCAGACATACCAGTGCGCATCTTTG
>BMAT01008927.1:23427-37710 GCA_019649035.1 Elysia marginata
TGTCATCTGAAAATGTAAAACCTTAAACATTTGCAACTCTATCAAACTACATGGAAATCAACTTAATATATTAACAACAAACAACAGTATATTAAAAGAAATATTGATTTGATGATCTTTAGTTTTTTATGATGATAGCATCTCTTCGCGCCATGTTTCAGACTCGCCGTCGTGGATCAAGCATCTTCTTTGGAAAGCAGGGCTTCATGACTCTGCGAGATCTGTTTAGATGGGCACAGCGTTACAACTGTCCTGAGGCTGGCAAAGGGGAGAAGTTTTACGACTGGGACCAACATCTAGCAGAGCATGGTAAGTTGTAGAAATACTCAAGGTTGAAGTATTAGAACAATGGACCATGCAATGGGATTGTATCGAATCAATTAACCTGGTCAATTTTAAACATTGCAGAGAGGGTACAGTGTGAAGTGCTGTTTCCATGCCTGCAACTAAAAATTATTTTTTTTAGAGGTTGAATTGAAATAGAGGTTTGGCACTTTTTTTTTTACAGAGACATCTTCTTTTTGTTAGAATTAGTCAAACCTTTTTGGGTGTGTTCTTAAATCAAGAAGTTTTAAGCTTTACAAAATATCTGCTTTAAAGTATGTCTGAAAAGGATGCAATGTGTAATCATTAGCTTTGAAAGACTTGCTTGCTCCTTATTATAGATCTCAAATTTATGTCAGTGATTCTTCCGCCAATGAACTTTAAGATCATCCTCTGCTAGGTCCAGTGATACAATGAAATGTAATTAGATTTAGTATAGAAGACTGTTATGGCATTCTATTTGTTTAAGATACAGATTCTCTTACATTTAATAAATGTATTTGTCCTATCACATGTTTGCCCTCTGTGTACCTTTTCTATACTTACAACTGTACACCTTAAATAAAAATTATGTTTCTAGACTTAACTGTATGAAATGTCGCAGCAGAAACTATAAACCTGTTCATTGTGCTTCAAGAATCATCGCTTGATAACTGTCTGTTCCTCAGGCTACATGTTACTGGCTGGGCGAGTGAGGAAGCCTGAAGAAGAGGCAACGATTCTCTCAGTCATCCAGAAACATCTGAAGCGGACTCTGCACCCTGAAGCACTGTTCACAGTGGGGCCTCACACCCCCGAGCCCCTGGCAGCAATGCTAAATCTGGTCACAAAGCAAGACGTAGGAGAGTTCCGTCACATTGTCTGGACTTACAGCATGAGGAGACTGGCTGTGCTGATAGGGCAGGCTATTCGTTTCAAGGAGCCGATTTTGCTGGTTGGAGATACAGGGTACGCAAGAGTTGATTGAATTCCATGTATTCTAAAGGTTATGTGATTTAGTTTGAAACTTTTGCATAATTTAGCAGTGACTGGCGAGTTGTACCTTTTGGAAGGGGTTGTTGATTACTTTTGCAGGAATATCTGAAGTCGCTCTCAGTGTGTAATGTACAAAAATAAAAATTAAAAAAAAAATGTTCTAGTTAAGGAAAGGACAGGTCAGGTGTGAACTAGAAAATTCATACTAGCTATCTAAGTTTAAGTTGTAAGTCTTCCAAATGGGTTCCTTAATGTTGAAAACACTTGTTTTCAGCTACCAGGGGGGCCATTTTTCTATTATTTTCCTATTTTCAATTATTTGGTCATGATCAATTTCTATAGTTCATGTGTATAAATGTGTTTCTCTTACTTTTTGTAGATATATTCATATACTTGAGCATGTAAGGCATCACTTTTTAGTTATTTTTAAAAAAAAGTTTATTGGCATTTCTGAGCTACGTTTTTGGTCTTTTTTTTGTATGTGATTTCTAAACCATCTTGAAATAAAACTGAATACTTCTATGCTATCAGGATTGGCAAAACTACAGTGTGTCAGCTATATGCTATGATAAAAGGAAATCAACTGTATAGCGTTAACTGCCACATGCACACAGAGAGTGCTGATTTTCTCGGTGGCCTGAGACCAGTTCGGACTCATGAAAACCAGGTAGAGAGTGCTCTGTCTCCCCTGTCTAGTGGGTATGGAATCTCTGACTTTTAAGAGTATCAGTGACTCTATGAGAAAATTTATTTATTTTTTTTTTGTATTATTTTTCTGTAGATTTTGTTTTTCTTTTTTATACTAAACATATTTGATCATTGCAAACATAAAATGTAGCTTACGAAAACGTGTCCAAAATTAGGAATGGTTAAAATTGTTTTACATATTTTGTTGCAAAAAAGAACTTTATTTTGTTTTATTTTAACAATTGTAGAGTCTGGCATTGAGTCCATTTATTATGTGTTTTTAAAAGATTTATTTTCATTGGTTTGTAAACTCGCAGTATTTTGTACTCAAATTTTCTTTTAACTTTGTTCAATTTGCTTCTCAGCGTCGCATTAGGTGGTTTCTATAAAGACACTTACTTTACTTTGTAAATATGTAATATTTGATATATAGATCTATGTCATACTATCTATGCCTTGTAGGAATCTGGATCTGACCAGAAACTGTTTGAATGGAAAGATGGGCCTCTTGTGTTGGCAATGAGGGAAGGCCAGATGTTTCTTATTGACGAGATCTCTCTGGCAGACGATTCTGTACTGGAGAGACTTAACAGGTGAGAGGTTGTAAGAGATTCACATGCATCCTTTTTGAATCCATATCTACAGGTGAGAGTAAGACTGACCTTTAAGTTTGTGTCATCTTTTTGATGATTTGGCCTGTCCCATATCAGATTTTTGATATTTTGGAAATAAAAAATGGTGAGCAGGGTAATTGGTGGCAATTCCTCCTTGAGCTGTCACCCAAAAATTTTGTCATGTTACATAATTATGTTCTCATGCGTTACAAATACTTAATTGTGGTTTAGTATTTCAAACGGACCACTAATGCAATAAACAACAAAGACAGGACGAGAGCTATTTCAACAGGTTTTATTGCAGCCTAGCGCCACAGCTAAAGCAGTGTTACAGTGTTGGTTTAAATTATCTAAACGGTGTTACAGACTCATGGGATTAATGTCAAGGCTTCGAATCCCAGCATACTAGGTCACAAATAATTAAATGTGTAATATGAACTAACAAGTAAAAGTTTCTTCCAGTAACATTTAAGAAGAAGCCATCCAAACAGGAATCGCCAAGCTGATGATCCAAATCCATGATTTTTCATGCTTTTCACCTTAAGTTTTGTAAAATGTGCTTATTGTATTTGAATTTTTACTCGTTTGTTTTGCAGTTTTGAAGAAAAACTGTCTTATTAAGTTTGATATTAGTTTACCGATGTTCCATACATAACTGCATACTCATCTTCTGCTCCTTTTTTTCCCCTGATTCAGTGTTTTGGAGTCCGACAGGATGTTGCTGCTAGCGGAGAGAGTTGGTGGTGGAGATTCTGAAGGCGAAGTGGAAAAATTGGAAGCGTCCGAGGGATTTCAAGTATTTGCCACAATGAATCCTGGTGGCGACTTTGGCAAGAAAGAGGTGAGGCACATATCTTATCTCCTACCAGTGCACTGTTGCTAAAACTTATCTTGCATGAGTTTTCCAGTCATCTTCAACTTCATAAAATAGTGAAATTTATGAGTAGTATTGCTAAATCAAAATCTCAAAAAATTCTGAGGCAAAATGTTGAAGTAGTAGGCCTATTCATATTATCTACTTTCTATTTATTTCTTCTGTGCAGTTATCACCAGCATTGAGAAACCGATTCACAGAGATCTGGTGTCCGCAGTCACGGGACAGAGCTGACTTGGAATCTATTATAGAGAAAAACATCCGCCCTGAAGTTCACCTTCTCAACACACAGGATGGCACTAGTGGCTTTGGCAAGGCTATGATGCACTTTATTGATTGGTTTACTGCCACTGATGTTGGGAAAAAGTAAGAGAAATATCGTTAAGTTTTACTGTTTCTCCCACAAACCCTGGTTTTTTTTTGTTGGATGATCTTTGAACTGCCCTTCCCCCTCCCCTCCCCCTCCCCCAATTCAAGACCTCCCCATCTGTCTTTTGTCCTGTTCTGTCCTAGGCTAGGTCGCACCTCTCCCAGACCTCTAACACTGTCATTGCACTATCATGGCATCGTTTGTGGTATTTATTCTTTCTGTCCATCTTCTTGAAGATCCATGTCCAGCTCATTTTTCAAATTTTTGCTACCTTTTCTACTCTTTTCTTTTTTCAGAGCTGGCTAAGAAAAGTTAGCATCCTGTAACCAATAATAAACCTCAGCCTTGAATTAGTATTAATTCTCTCATAAGACAATTCTCCAACCTGAGTTGAACGATTCTTTGATTGATTAAATATGTAAGATGAGCTGTTACCTTTTTCTACAATCATCAAATAATGATTCCAAGAGGAAAAATTTTACTGATACCAAAAGCTTGTCAAAACAATTTTTTTCTATTTGAGTTTTATTCCTTTGCTAATGGAAAAAGAAGGAAAGACAAAGCCATATTTTTGATTGATTTGATTCGATATCGCCACAGGACCACAGTGAGTATCAGAGACATACTGAGCTGGGTGCGCTTCATAAATATCTGCTGCTGTCAAAACACAGCGGCCTCAGAGTCTTCGTCTAGCATGGAAGTGGATAATGATAGCTTCAGAGCTGCGCCAGACAAAACGGTGCTATCACCAGCAGTGGCTTACATCCATGGGGCATGTCTGGTCTTCATTGACAGTCTAGGAGCTGGTATGTCAAGTAGTTAGTATCTTATCTGACCCCAGCATTTTGGAATTAGAATTATGATCTTCGTTTCTGTTAACATGTGACTTTGTAATATACTTTGCTGCTATTTTTTCATTGCATTTGGTTTTAGCGAGTCTCTATAGGAGTATCTATTCAATTAGTTCTGAATAGACATGGGTGATTTTATAAATATTTGCGCCACAGACTCAATATTGGACTCAAGACCTTCAGAATCGTTAGTCAAATGCCTTTCTGATTGAGCCATCTGCCACTTAGACCCCTTTAGACAGGTTTGAAACAACAAAACCATAAATGACTTCAAGGAGTATGCCCCCAACCATTTTTATCAAGAAAATATTGGAATTTTTAATCTTTTAAAAAAATTTTTTACTTATTATAAAAATTATCTTTGTAAAAAAATTATAATAACTTTAAGCAATTTCTATTATGTCAGAAATCAGAAAAATATTTACAACGTATTACAACTTTTCAATGAGAAAATAGCAATACGTGATCCATTTTGACTGGTCCTGAGACATATAATATTTGTACACATTTTCTCCATTATATATCAATGGCACCCCGTTGCCCATCTAGTTTTAATGTAATGCTTTATATATCTTTTTCAAGGCTCCAGTACCTTCAACCTAGAGGGCATTGTGCGATCATCTCGTCAGATGTGTCTTAACTTCCTGTGTGATCAGTTGGCGAATCTTTGCGGTGACAACCTAGATCTGGCAGAGTGTGGCCTGACTTTACTGCACACCACTGGCAAGCAGACACCAGTAACTTTAGATGAAACGAGGTTAACCATACACCCATTCAGCATTGCGAGAGGTAATAAATGGTATCAAGTGTTTAAGTTAGAGTCTAAGAAATTGGGCTGAACTTTTGAAATCTGTTTCCCAAGTGAGATACAGTCCAACTCAGGTATTGTGAACCCCAAGGGAACAAAATTCAACTTCTTATTATACAAAATTTGATATATCATTATAAATAACATAGGAAAGATGAAAATTGGTAATCTGAATTTAGATTGTATTAAACAAATATTCAAATTATTTCTAGGTTTGAAATATCTGGACTGGCTATATGATTAGGCAAAGAGGAAATTATGAAAAAGAATTGTCATATGGAAGGGATCGATGCTTAAAAAGTGATGTGGGGGCTCAGGTTTGTGCAAATAGAGCTGTAGCAACTGGGTTTTTTTTTCATTTGTGTCAAAATTTTAGAGATGAGAAATGTATCATAGTTAGCAAAACACAATTGAATCTCTCGGTGGTTTTTAAGTCATGCTGAGCAAAACATGTTGACAAATCAATATAAGCGAAACATCTGATATATCCTTTAGCCTTATTCTCATGCAATTACGATATATTCAAATTGTAAAACACAATTAGTTAAATGTTTTTCTCTCTATTTTCTCCATGAAAGAATCAACTCGCGATGTTGGCGAGGAGAAGTTTGCTCTGCAGGCACCAACGACGTGTGAGAATGCCCAGCGGCTGTTGAGAGGTCTACAGCTGCCCAGGCCGATACTTCTAGAGGGTTCGCCAGGTGTGGGCAAAACGAGCCTGGTGGCTGCTGTTGCCAGGCTGGCCAGGAAGACGCTGGTCCGCATCAACCTGTCAGAGCAGACAGTGAGTGTCTTGATGTTGAATGTGTTAGATTAGGAATTCTGTTAGTTGTGCCTGTGCACATTTGTCTGGTGGCCCAGGAAAACCAGGCGCAAGTTGCCCAGGATAAATTTAGATAGGCCCTGTTGGCTTTTAAATGCACTTTGGGTATCCTCTGTGAGTTTTCAAGTTTTTAATCCTGGTTGTACCTAGCTACTTCTTAACATTTTTTTAAGCCCTTGACAAAATTCATGATTGTTTAAATATTGTTTCATATTTTGATTTTTGTAAATTCAGAATGCTTTAAATTTATAGTTGTCTAAACTTTAAATTCCCTTTTCTCAGTTCCTTGATTTTTCTCCTTGCAATCTTTAGAAAGCCCTATCTCAGGTTTTAGTTAAGATATTCTGTTGAAACAGAAGTTCATTTTGCTCAGAAAGGTCTGAGGAATTGACAAATACCAAAAAACTGAAACTGTTAAGATGGAAGGTTTGATAGGTTTTTTTGGCCACCACACATTTATATATCAGCATGATCATCAGTAACAGAGGGTCACAGATACATTTTGGAATGGACATACAAGAGGCCCGTACCGAAAAGAACTTTTTTACCTAAAAAAAACCCAGTCAAAATGACCTGTGCATATTGAGAGCTCTGTCATATACAAAAACAGTATTGAAGTCCTTAAATGTCATTTATTTATAGTTGATAAATAAATCAATGTAATTTTATGCACTGTTGTTAAATAGTGACAAGGCTTCTTGAACTTGACATCTCTAGGTCTGATTAAATTCACAGATGATGTTTATGTCTAAATGGTCTCTAACCATTCATTTAGCATGTGTTTCTACCCTATAATTGCTATGCTATTTTTGCAAGTTGAGGTGATTGTAGGATAATCATTTTTTGCATCATTTCTTTTAAACAAAGAGCTAGCATATTTTGTTTTATCAGTCACTTATGAATCCTAATTTCTGCACTGCCGGAACTATCTAAAATTTTGAAAACTTGGTTTGGCAAAAATATTTTTGCAAATTGATCTGCTTTATCCTCAGGATGTGACTGATTTGTTTGGTGCCGACTTGCCCGTAGAGGGAGAGGAGGGTGGAAGGTTTGCCTGGCGGGATGGACCATTCCTCCAGGCTCTCAAAGCAGGGCACTGGGTTGTATTTGATGAGGTTTGCTGTTTTCTTACGTAACCATCTATCCCCTTTCCCCTTTCCTAATCTCTATATCGGTCCACATTTCTCTGTCTGCCTGCTTCTCTCAGTGTCCGTCTCCCTTTCTTTTTTTTCTCTCTCAACAATATCGTCTTTCCTCCCTTTGATATTTTCTTACTAAAGAGTTATTGTTTCATTGCAAGGTTGAATATTTTGCTTTACATTGTTCCTAGTTTTTTTTTTCTTATGTCATAAACCCTCTGATTGGGCAGTGTAAAGTTTAAATAATGAAACTTCAAAATTGATTCACCAACTGCATGCATAGGGCTTAATCTATAACTTCTCAATCTCAACCAGGAAGGTTACCAAGCAAATGTTCTCAGGAAAAATTTTTTGCACCNCCCCCCCCCCCCGACCCCCAAACAAAAAAGAAACAACTCAATCTGGACATTTTTTTATTTAGAGGAATTAATTGAATGCGATATTTTATTTCTCTCTCTTTCTTTTTTTGTTTTTGTAACAGCTCAACCTCGCTTCTCAGTCAGTGCTAGAAGGTTTGAATGCATGTTTTGACCACCGAGCGGAAGTGTATATCCCTGAGCTGGGGAAGAAGTTTGCCATCAACCACACGAAAGTGCGCATCTTCGCCTGTCAGAATCCTCTCTCTCAAGGAGGTGGGAGAAAAGGTCTACCTCAGTCGTTTCTCAATAGATTTTCTCAGGTAAGATTTTCAAGTCAATTCTTTCTCGAGGAATAAATTTCCTTCTTTCTACTCTGTACAGAAATTTTGTTTACAAAGGTTCTTTTGAAAGATTATTTGATATGGAAGGGTACCAAAGTTTTCTCTATAGTGCACTGTTTCTATAACTGTAAGAGGGTATTTTTTTAAATCAAGCTTTGTACAGAGGTACCTTAACAGACCATTACCAAAAACTCCAAGTAGGTGTTTTAGACAAGTATAACATTGAACATTCATCAGAAGTGCAGTGTCCAAATTTTATCATTAATTTCAATTATAGACCCAGCATAAAATTTATAATATATGAAAAAAATTCTTTATTGTTTTCACTGCATTTTGGAGACCACAGACTTTTAGATTTTAGAGGCAGATTTGTAGACAGTTGCTGAATTAGATCTCTTTTTGTAGCATGAATTAACAAGAGTGATAGGCCTACATTTGTTATTAAATATTGTTTCTATAAATCCTTCTGCCCTGCCTCAATCTGTACCAGGTTTATGTGGAGCCACTAGGCAGGCAAGACCTGGTGTTCATTGCATGCGCCATCTACCCAGAATTCCCTACAGACATGCTCACAGCCATGGTGGATTTTAACTCTCAGGTGAAAACACAAGTTTTGTGAATGGACAGATTTTGCTCTTCACATCAATTCCAAAGTGTGTTACTTCTCCAGAAAATGCCTCTTAACTCACACCTCTTTAGAACTAAAAGTTATCCCTTTGATTAAAATAATATTGAAAGCAGCATTCTAAAAATATTTTGTTAAAAAAAAAAACAAGGGAAGACAAGGGAAGCACTCTTTTCATTTTTTATTACTTTTTTTTTTTTGAGGTCTTTTCTTTTTTGTATAAAACTAGCTGAATTTATTCTATTCTGAGCCGCTTTTTTGCCGCAGATGTTAAAACAATCCAGAATTCAGCAAAGCGAAGACTTAAGGATTATGGAGGAAAACAGTGGAAATCCTAATTTTGTCAAAGTATTATTTCTTCTAACCCCTAAAGAAAGTTTTGTAATTAAAAAAAAAGCTGTTTGCTACAATGGAAACAATAGCCCTTTTGGAGCAGAAGAGTTCAAGTGGAAACGGTCAAATGAGACTTTCAAAAACCTCAATTATAACCTTATTTACCAAAGTATTGTATTAAATGTAGATTTTTATTACTAAAAAAACTCATCTAAATTGTTTGAGGCAAATAGTTTTAACCCCCCTCTCCGTTGTTTCTTATAGCTGCATGAAGAAACAATGGTGAAGAAGTCATGGGGATCAAAAGGCTCGCCCTGGGAGTTCAACCTGAGAGATTTGTTCAGATGGTGTGACCTTCTGAAAGCTAACCAGGTCAGTTTTTAAGTATTCACAGTGGAAACTTTTTTACATCAAATCCCAAGGGAATAGACAAAAATTTCAAATTTAGAAAATGTAAACTATATATAAAAGGACCAGTTTCATTCACTCAGATAATTTCCTGCTCCATTACCAGTATTAGCACCCTCCTCTATATCTCTCTCTCTCTCTCTCTATTGTAAGACAAACACAAACGCAACAGTTCTATGAGCTAAAAGCTTGTCTCTGTGGGTTTTAGGAGGGTAGTTTTGCTCAGTGTGTGTTTATCACAAGCCTAATATGATTTGCAGTTAAAAAAAATTGCTAGAGAACAGAGGGAAGCCTGCTTTTATCAGCATAGGTTACATACTAAACTTTGATATAAGAGAATTGAATTTTTTTACCAAAAAGGAAAAAAAAACTATTTTCTCATTGAAAAAAAAATTTGAATTGTGAAAAATCCAAATTCTCAGACTTTGATTTTTTCTTTCATTTCTGTGTCCTTAGTCTTTGTCAGTTTTACACCCCTTAAGCTTCACAAGGATCCTTATTTAGGGAACATCATTTCTGTATAAAAATCAGACTCAAATTTATTGACAAATTTGGGGTTAAATCTGTTGAGCAATTCTTGTGGGCAAGACTCATATCTTAAAATAAACTTAAAACATGGGAAAACTTTTGTGATGTTTTGTTGTTATGAGTAATAGTCTCTTATCTCATCAAGTGGCTTTCAATGATTGCTTAGCATAGCTCAAAATATCAACCAATGTTGTTATATTTTGATTGAATTTTGATTATATTGAATTTGATTTATTGACCCAAAATTTAACTTAAATAACATGCTTTTGCAAATAATGTGTGAAAATTTTTTTGTTTTCGATATGGGTTTTTGTTTTGAATTCGATAACCACTTTCTTTTTTTTACTTGATGTTTTTTTAAATACTGAAATTAACATCTGATATTTATTTGAAAACTTTTGATTTGTTTATAGAATTACAGTAATTTTTTCAAATTTTACTTAACCTTTAAAGTAATCCATATGAAATGGTTCTCTAGTTATTTCTTTGTGTGTATGTATCTGACAGCCGCAAGAGACCTTGAACCCTGGAGAGTACGTGGGACTTATCTATAGAGACAGAATGAGATCAGCCGTTGACAAAACCAAGGTAAGGGGCATTGACACTGAGGGATAGAAAATCTACTGGATGGGATTCAAAAAGTTCGCCTGCAATAGATTTTTGTTGCAGATGGAACGTTTTGCCTCTAAGCTCTCAGGTTATTTATCTTTTTTTTGTGTGTGTAATTTTCTTTTCTCCATTTTCAGCTTTCCCTTGATACACAAATATGAAGCAAAACAAAACAAACCTTTGGAAGATGGATTTTATGATATTACAAAAGCGTTAGTATTTGACTTTAGACTATAAACTTTGCACTAAGTTTTATATCAAATTAGTCCCATTGGTATTGGAAATATAATCAATTCGAATGGAACTTTATCGGAGATTTGGTTGGTGTGTGAAAACTAAACAATTGTTCATTCAGTTCTAATGAGGCTGGTTTATTGATGCCTGATAATTATTAAGTTTTATGGGGAAAAGGACATGTAAAACCTAAAACAAGTTTTGAAACAATTTTATAGGTGCTTTACAATGAGACTTCAAATTACATTTTTTTTTTTGTTTCTAAAAATGTGATATCACTAGTTTTTTGATTGAGCCCTACTTGTGACTTCAACTTTTATTTGGAAATTTGTTTTGTGCAGGTCGAGGAACTTTATGAAGCTAGAATGGGAAAGAAGTGGCCACTGTACCAGGCCTCCAGGAGAGTGTTCCAAGGTCAATCGATTGTCCAGGCCGGTCACTCCTTCCTACTTAGAGGCAGCAGCAACAATGTTGGTGTGGCCAGGAGCCAGGGTGAAACCAGCCCTATCTTACTGCATCACTGCCTGGAGCCGCTGGAGTCACTCATGAAGTGTGTCGAGATGGGCTGGCTCGCCATTCTGGTAATGTTTCAAATCTTTAACTTTTGTCTTTTCACCAGTTCAAATGAGTGAGGTGTGCCCTTTTTGAAAGAAAAGTTCATTTTGGATACTTCAGACTTTGTGGGAACAAAATTTAACTTTGAATTATGAGAATGTATCGCAAAGAATGATAAAATGGGTAAATTGAATATATTGTGCTTTAAGCAAATATTAAAGTTATCCATGTTTGAATGATGTTGACCCGACTGTAGATTTATCTCTTTTATTTCTATCTTTTAAACCAAAAGTACTCTGTCTCAGTTCAGAATTTTTACATCCATAGGGCATAGCTCAATTCAAGTTCGATGGGCTTTTTTAAAATTGTCGACCAAAAAAAACAAGACATGACAAACCTAATACTATGCAGCTATATGATAAATCGACAATAACATGAAGCTTAAAATGTTTAACTCCTGATCACAAAGCGACAGGTGAGGTTTGCAGTCATTTTCTTTATTTCCATCTCCAAACTGTACAGTGAGATTTATTGAAGTAAATTGCCAGAATAGTATGCAGCATCCTACAAATTATTAATCTTAAAGAAGCTTGGTGATGACTTGATTTTTAAGAAAAAACATGCAAATTTAAATGGAATTGATTCATTGGTGTGGTTAACTATTGGAAAATCTGTAGTAATAGCAATGATGAGAGTTGTTTCATGTCAGAAGCATACACCTATCAGAAGCCAATTCCCTTTTGATAGAATATGTTGTACAAACACAACTATGATAATGTGGATGATTAAAGGTTTAAATTGTTGTTGCTTGATGATTAAAGGTTTAAACCATTGTGACTTTCGGTAAATAATGCACTCTGAGATCAGAAACAGAAAAGGACTTTAGTCTACTAAGGAGTCATATTTTCAGCAGAATCTTGTTCAGGATGATATGTGATAAGCTGTACAAGATTGAGTGTGATAATTTGAAACATATAACATGATATAAGACTAAAATTGAACATTTAAGGTATTACACACTGTAAGGGCATTTGGCTATTTAGTTGGATGCAAAGGTATAAATTCTCAAAATTGACTGATAGAAGCCTTATTTATTGGAAAAGTCATTTTTGTCTAACAGTGACATTTAACTTTCACCAACCATAGCTTACAAGGATATTACATCTTATTACTATTAAAGTATAATTAGCTGTGCTCTATGCCAACTCTTGCAGCTCTTCATTTCTGTCAAATTAATAAAAAATACCAAGTAGTTAGTTCCTTCCAATCAAAATTCACTAAACCATAAAATAGTAGGCTTGTAGGAGGCGGTGCACATGACCCAGGGATGTTAGCCACTGCCTATAATGCTTGTAATTCCCCATATCATAAGTTACCGCTGAATGGACCTTTCACGATGGACCATGTTGCAGCGACAGCTGATTGACATTTTGTACATTTTCTGTCATGGGCAAAAATGACTTAATTTTTCTTGTTATAGATTGAATGTTTTAGTTGGATCTTGTCACATTTAATCATAAAATCTTCGATCATTTCCTAGAAAAACAAAGATAGACATTTGATTAATTTTCTCTGAAAGTTTTTTTTTAAATGAAATACGTTTTTTAAAAATTTTGTTTCTTTTTTCTTTGATGGATAAAACTTCACTGACCACAAATCTCCCAAATCCAATATAACTTAAGGCAAAAAATCAAGACAGAAAAACAAGTTTCTTTCTGTTTTAAAAGGCTTTTCAAAGGCTTCCCATTAAATCTAAGTATAGTCATTTCCTAGGACTGCTACACATATTAGAGCTGTCTTTTTGTTTAACCAACTATATTGAATCCTATTGCTTCTTCTCTAACATTCTGTAACATGTGATTTGCTGTGATGTCCAGGTTGGCCCTCAGTCCAGTGGCAAGACAAGCCTGGTGCGTCTACTAGCCGACCTGGCAGGCACAACCCTCAACATCCTTCCCATGAATAGCACAATGGACACCACAGAGCTCCTCGGAGGTTTTGAACAGGTAATGCATTTTCTCTTGTTATAATCATGAAGGACTTATGGCAGTTTATTTGTCTTGCAACCAGACCAAATGAGCCCAGGTGTGGCAATTTGTACTTTTCAAAGCGTTTTTCATTTTGGACAATTTATTTTTATGAGCTTCTAAAAGTTAAAAACTGCTTGAATAGATTAAAATTTTGTAGAAAGCTATTAGCACTTCTTTTTTTTTTAATGTAGAGAAGGAGAGGAAAAGGTCAACTTTGGTAAGGCTTTTTATCTAAAAAAATTTTGGACAGCTGAGTCATTTCCCTTGGTTGCGAGACATTCTGTCATTTGACCTCTTGATTTAGATCTAGTAAAGTGTGGGTTAAATCTAAGATAGGTGATATAACTTTTATCTGTCCCTTTGTTAAGAAGATTTGTTTACGATGGCATTAGCATGTTTCTGACACATAAATCTGTGTTAAAATTATACACACACAAAATGATCTCATACTTAAGGTAGTTCACAAAGCTGTTTGCCGAAATGCAATTATCATTGTAAATATAGTTATGGAATCTCAACATTTAACATAATGTAAGAATGTTTGTTACATAGAAAGCAAACATGTTGTACCTATTAGACAAACTTTTTTTTTCTAGTAGTAACTCTAGGAAAGTCTAGAAATGCATTTTAAGAATGACATTGTGTGGTGTGATGTTTCAAAAATTAACCAAAGCACTGCAGGAGTTCAGATACACAGCTGATGTAATGTTTCAAAAATTAACCAAAGCACTGCAGGAGTTCAGATACACAGCTGATGTGATGTTTCAAAAATTAAGCAAAGCACTGCAGGAGTTCA
>BMAT01008927.1:37790-49181 GCA_019649035.1 Elysia marginata
GATACACAGCTGATGTGATGGTTCAAAAATTAAACAAAGCACTGCAGGAGTTCAGATAACAGAAACATCCTGACCATTGCTTAGCTTGAGGGCCCCATGTAAAGCCACCAAGTTGTCAAGACCTATCCATTGCACTATTATTTTAATGGAATTCTCATGCTCATTGTTTGGCATTTGTCAAAATTCAGTTGAATTGATAAATAGTTGTAGCAACAGTTCTATTAATCTTGCATATTTTTTAAATAAATTTCTACAAAACCTGTACTTTTGTTTCATGATTACCTTGAGATGAGAAGTGTGGCAAGATTTGATAAATAAACCTTTTCTCATAGCATCGTCGCCCAATGATATGAAAGATTGGAATGCAGTTTTAAAAAAAGAGAATGTGCATCCTGTTTATGGTGACTGAAGTTTTAAAGTTACTGCATGTGAATTGTTTTTACCTAAAGTGATGTGTTTCACAAACAAAACTAAATATATTTAAATGATCGCAATTAATAATCTTTAAAAACAAAAACTCTGAAGAAATGCAACTCCATAGCAGAATATTTGATATTATTTAATTAAAAGAAAAAAAAGTTATTGACATGGAAATCATTGTCAAGACAAACATAGTCAACCTGTCTATGATTTTCTTTGACTAGTGTTATATGTGATACACTTTTCATAAACTGTAAACATAAATTGTCATTAATGTGATTGTTAAAACCAAGTTATCAGCATGTCTGAGTTGTGATGGGGGACTTAATGTCTTTGCCTTACCATAGAACTGGTATATTCAATTGCATGCATCTATCTGGTAGGCTTTGCTAATGGCAGCAACATGTTACATGAATGGATTAAATGTCTGTGCATACTTACATTGCTAGAATCAACCATCTTTTAACACAAGATATCTTGCAGTTTTTTAAAACATGGGGAGAACCTTGTATCATGTAGCTCTAATTTTAAAGTCAATTCTTGAGCTTTTTTGTTTTGTTTTGTCCATGTGAGTTTGTTAATGAAAATTGTTTAAACCACTTTAAAAACCTAATCAAATAAAAAAAGGGAGTTATTGTAGTGAATTTTTTTTTATTTTACATGATGAGGGTGTGGCTGCCTCGCTGGTCATCAGCATTGTAGTTAATGATAGTCTCACAGTGCGAAGAGGCCAGGGTTTCACACTGTGTGTTACTATCTACGCTATCCTCATGCTGTAAGCTCGATGCTGAAGTGGGCGAGTCCATGATGGCACTGCAACGTTGTAGCGGGGGTGGGGGTCGAGGAGGAGATGGTATTGGTGGTGGAGACGGAAGTGGTTCCATTGACTGAAGAGACAGTCTTGCTACATGGTTGTGTGGGTAGAAATGATGAAAGTTGTGGTTCTGGAAACCCATCATTGTTCTCTCACCATCCCTCTCAACCCGGCTTCCTCCCTCTGCCTGTAAAGTTGAGTCTTGCCGAAGGGCATCGCCAGAGCGAGACATGGTCATCGGTAAAGCCGTAGAGTACACATCTCTGGCTGTTCTCTCCCCGCGAGCCATGTCAAGGTAGATAAGCATGCAGAAAATTGGCGTTGTCACCGGCTGGACCCAGGCAAGAATCATGAGCCTGCGGTAAAGACTTGGAGCCTGCTGGAAGTTAACATCCACCAGAGTCAGTATAAACAGAGGATACCAGCATATGACAAAACTAATGACCATAGCCAGCATTATGTATACTCGACGTAAGTAACGTTTCGCTTGCTGGAGAGCTTTTTGAGTTGAGAGGTCATCAAACTCGTAGAGAGTTTCCTCCCCCTCTCCCATCAGGGCTTCCATATTCTCTGCAAAGAAGGTCCTTCCTGTATGTCTGCTGTGCCACTCTTGATTCCCATTGCCTGGGAGGATGTTGTTGTGGGAAGCATTTAAGGAAGACAAGGACTTGTGTAACAGTTTCCACTTGTGACCACGTGCTCCTGAACGCAGACTTCGAAAAAAGTGTAGGAAACTCGAAACTGCCACCACCATTGCTCCTGTTACTAGGATTACCCACAAGACGTGAATGACATAGTTTTTGGTGACACCGTAGCGGTAAATACAGTTTCCTACCGATGGACTGTACTCTGAACTACCTGGTAGGAAGGCAACCCCAAGATGGAGCAGGACTGTGGTGAACCAGATGATGACAACCCCAAAAGCAATACAGCATCCGTCACCTCCCTCAGTGCCATCTGCCAGTCTTTGCCCAGGGCTTGTGTTGCCCGCATGATGCTTGGTCTGATGGAGCCGCTGAGATACAAAAGCACACTGGTACTCTTCATTGACAACTAGGGCAAGCAAGTTGTACGCTGAGACTGTCATGAGAAGGATATAGCCTGCACCTAAGACGTCGCAGTGTGGGATGTGAGACGCCATCAGCAAACTGAGGCCAAACGGCACACACAGCGCCGACTTGATGGCGTCCAGCAGACAGTGATGGAACAGGAAAGCTGAGGACATATGTCGAAATGTGGGACAGGCCAGTGTAACCCCCATGGTGAGTAGGTTGCCGATACCTCCGACCAGGGCTACCATGATGAGGGCAACACCCTCTCCGACCGCGGCTGGTGAAGTCCCGTCGGTGGAGTTCATTGGCTGCTCCTGTTTGTTACTCGTGTAGCCTACAACGTTCGTATCAAGGAGGGTGTAGCCAAATTTCATAATTGCTGGCTGTGTGATACAAACAGGTATCCAGTCTCCACTAGTCTTGTCAGCTTGATGCAGGCAATTGGTCCTACTTACATTGATGAGGAAAGAATACTACTGTTCAAATGTCTATAGCTCTGTTGAATCTGGTTTCATTCATATGTCAAAACCTTTTACATTTATTTTGTCTAAAAAAATCAAAACATTTGTTTGTCTAAAACCTGCTTGCAGTTTCTTTTATGGCACGGTCAGTTTCAAAACTTTTTGTATTCACTCCCTGATTTAAAGTCAATGCACTGAAAATCAAATCTGAAGTTGACTATTGTAGTAAGGAATTTAAAAATGAGGTTTTCACGTTTTTCCTTGAACTGTATGACCTGAAAGTAAAAGAAATAGAAAAATTTTTTAAATGTTTTCAATGATTACAAATTAATTGTAGAAAAAAAAACAACAGATGATAATAGTAATACAGCAACAATGATTTATCATCTTCTTTGGATAACGACAATTCCATCTCACTGGAAATATGAGCCTTTTGAACCATAAATTATTTTCCTAGTTGGTCAAACTAAACATTTCATTTCTTTAATATGGTCTATGTTTTTTTTTCTAGTCACAAGTTTTACTCGAATATACTAGTGGTGCATGTTTTATTTGAATTCCATCTTTACATAAGGATGACTATGTTTCATATTTTGTTTTAATTTTTCTTTTCAAATTACCAATCAGTTTCCGAAGTTTGCACAAGAATGTTTTTTTTTTTTTTTTATCGGCTTAATTTCTAACAGATGCCAATACTATATAGTATGATGTAAAAATATACATTGTCTCACAATCTATCCAAATGAGTTCTAAGTTGCACAGAATAGTTTTAAGATATGGGCTTTTAAAGTTTGGTGGGTGTTATAGAAGTACATTTTTTTTATTTTAGATACTAAGGCTAAAACCATTTCTGAACAGTTTACACACCTCATGTTTTATGTGTTTAATTTTGATTTGTATGGTTGCTAAGGACTTTACACTTTTATAGCTGTCTAAACTTTAAACACAATTTTCTCCCCTTTCTGAAATTTCACAAATCCTGACCCTGACAACTTCAAACTGCTAAAGCTTCAAACAGAAGCGTGATAGAGCTTTTCTGTTGGTTGTATTTGAAAGTAGAAAAAAAAAGCCTTTTTGTGATGCCAATGTCTCACTACTTTCCAATTTTGAAAGTTTTTCTAGGATGCTCTGTTGCAGTCTTTAAACCAAATGCAGTTTTCAGATCAGTAAATTGTCCACTGGTTAAACAGGTCAAGATGCTTATAATGCAGAGAAAACAAATCAGGATCCTTATATGGAGAAAACAGATACAAGATGTCTATGCAGAGAAAATGGATCAAGATCATACAGAGAAAAAATCCATGAAGTTGTTTATTCAGAGAAAATGGATTAGTACTTTGCTCTGTCTGAAAGTATATATACTAGAAATCAGTTACTGCCCTTGGTTTCATCGTGGCAGCAAAAAGGATGTCATTGCAGTGCTTTTGTTAAAATTAAAATAGTTACACTTTTTTGCAATCCATTCACTTTTTTGGGGGGTCATTTTTTTTTTCTTTTCTTTTCTTGCTCAGTGTGACATCTGGAGGCATGTCAAAGCCCAGGCCAGCCGTGTGGAGGTGGCTGTTAGAGCAGCCGAACGGTATTGTTTGGTGCATGGGGAGCCGAGACACGCAAGTCAGGCAACCAGCCTAGAGAGAGAGTGGATGGCCTACAGAGACCTCAGTTCCTCTGGTAAAATATACTCTTTGTTTTAAAGTTGTTTTGACAGATTGAGCATGAAATTCACGCTATTAACTTTCAAGGTTGAAAAGTGATGACATTTAAAAAAAATAAGATAATGAAGGGAGAAATAGTTAAACAATATGGTGCAAAGGGAAAGCAATATTTGTGTCAAGAAGCTTATCTAAAGCACAGCATGATTTATTTAACTTCAATATAACATTTAAACAAAGCAGTTGAGTCAGAAGTCTGAAAGAGGGGAAAAAATACTAAAAGATAAGGATTTCTAATAAAATGTTATTGTTAAATCTTATTTTTGTTAATTTTCAAGCATTTTTTTTATTTTTGTAATACATATAAGCAGCCAGCTATTAGTTTTCAAAATGTTTGAATCGAGAGAATTTCAAACTTTGATGTTATTATTTTTTTTATTAGCTCCATACAAAGTCTGTCATGATGTATGTTAGAACCGTAACTCGGAGAGATCTTCTATTTTTCCATGCTCTAGTCGAAGGCCTGGCACACCAAGAAGTCTCCATCTTACTCAACTCGCATGTCCAACAACTTCAAAGTGTTTTGATGCATCTTCAAAAGTTACCAACATTTGACACGGGTATGTGATTAACATTCTGATATTATCAACGTGTTTCCCAGACGTTTTAATATTTCACTGATTATTTTTATGAGTCTTAACTTTCATGGTGTATGCAAGAATAGACGAATTTTTTTTTATCCCACTTTGGGAAATAAACTCAATATTTTCTTCTAATAATTTGTAAAGTTAATGCATCCCAAATGACATTGATGAATTTCCATTCATTATTTTACCATACATTCTGCAAGGTGAAACTTTTACTGTGTGAGAGAATTGTTTCAATTATCTTTAATTTCCCGATCCTGATTTTAGCTTGTGAATGAGTTTTGAAGATAAACCTGCTTGTAGTTTATTCTTAAAATTTGATTGGTTAGAGTAATACTTTAAGAAATCTCAAATATTAGTTTTTGGCATCATGACTTTCCTCATGTATGTACAAAAAAACAGACTTCTCGTTAATACAGCTGATATGACTGGCTTATGACACATCTACGATTAAGCTCACATGACAGACAACTTAATTGGTCAGAGATTATTTTGTTTGTTTGTTGGAGCAGTTAAGCTGGAGAAGATGGAGGCAGACCTGGCCAGCCTGAGAACTTCTGTGGATAGCATGAGGCCTGGGGCAGGCGGTGGAGCATTTGAGTGGGTGGACAGTGTACTGGTGACCGCCCTCAAGAGTGGACATTGGCTACTTGTGGACAACGTCAACTTTTGCAGGTGAAAAAAGGCATTGATAAAAATGGTCATTGAAAACCTTTATATCATATCCTTGTTACTTTCTCAACAGAGTCATCAGTCAACAAAACACTCCAATCTCTACTATTTGTACCCTTACAGCTAAATAACCATAATTTGGATGAATTATACAGAGCTTTTACTAACCTTAAAATACTAAGGCTTTTTGTCATTGGGATTAAAAAAAAAATCTTATCACACAATATGTCATTAAATAACAAGTTTAAAATTAATACAGTAACCTGCACAGCTCCATCAAGTTTTTTTTTTACATATCCTAGAAATTTTACAGCTACATTTCAATTTTTTCATCTATGCTAACAAACGTTTCTTTGCCCCTGCTTGCAGTGCCTCAGTCTTAGACAGACTAAATGCTTTGCTGGAGCCCAATGGAGTTCTCACCATCAATGAGAGAGGCACCGTAGATGGGGAAATCCCAACAGTTGTTCCACATCCAAACTTTAGGTAATCTGGTCTGTTTGTATAATCTCTAGGTTTCAAGTAAAATACAAATTTCCAAGGGTAGGATTGATGAGACAACTGATCAACTCTGAGCTGGAGTAAGAGGATGACCTGTTGGTTTTGTTGAATTGAATTGAAGGATATTTTTACAAGCCCAATTCCACTTCAAAGGTGCTCTCAGGGCTTGGGTCCCAGTGACAATTTACGGGCTGCCACCCAGAGACTAGCGGGGATACCATGACTTAGCCTCAGCCGGTCACACCATACTGACACCGACCCAACCAGTAGGGGCCCGGACTGTGCTCGGCTGAGGCCTAAACCCGCGACCTCTGGGCCACGGAACGAGGCCTCTACCAACTGAGCTATCTAGGCCCCGGTTGGTTTTGTTGACAAAAGCATCTTACTAAGAGCACAATGACTAACGTTCTTGAAACACTTCTGGTAAAAAAAAGCCCCACATGATTTAAAATATATATATTAATCTGTTTTTTTTTATTAATCTACTTTAGTAACCATTTTTTTAAATTCCTATTTTCAGTTGTCAAAATTCTGTTGAACTGACTGCAAGTGTGGGTTCTTATTAAATCAAAAGTTTAAATTGAATCTATCTTCACCTGCTAATGTCAGAGGCTCTATGATTTTGATGGTGTTATTTCTTCTGACTTCAGACTTTTCTTTGCCATGGATCCAAAGCTTGGAGAAATTTCAAGGGCCATGAGGAACAGAGGAATTGAAATCTACATACTGGGAGAGGTGAGTAATCTCCTTTTATTATTTGTGTGTGTGTGTGTTAAAACTTTCAAGCAATGGGAGTAAATCCTGTTGTCCAAGTGTTTCCTAAGTAGTTCCGTATACTCAGTTTTGTTCTTTTGTAATCTTATGCTTATTCTTGTTGCTTGTGGCAGGATGAAGGCCAGCCGTACAGCAAGAGAGATGTCCTGTCAATGTTAACGATGAGCTCCGGGCTCACTGACTCAGCTCTTTGTGACTGGCTGCTAAATCTGCACGAAGATATCAGGGTTCAGACCTCTGTAGACGACTGCCCTGTCCTGGCCGATCTGCTGCAAGCTGGTCACATGATTGGCCACCTGTTGCAGCAGGGCATCAGCCGCACGGAGGCCGCACACCATGCTACTCATGATGTGTTTGTCGCGCGGAGAAGAACCACTACATCTAAAAAGGTAAAGGTATTTATAAAGAATATAGCTCAAGTCTAGTTTTTGTTTTATAATTTGAAACTCGTTAGTTTTGAGGTGGGAAAAGATTTGAAGTTTAAATCTTAATGTGAAACTCTAAAATAGATCGCGAGTCATGCTTTGATATATTTTATTCTTGTTTTTCCTAAAATACTTTTTGTGACTAAATTTTGTAGGAAAGTCTTGTCCGAGAAGTTACTAGCCAGAATGAGAAAAAGGCCTTGATGTGTGAGATTTTTCATGTTCCTTTTCCCTTATTCACATCATGTATGTAGCTATTCATCTCTGTTTTTTCTTTTATCAGGAAACTAAAACCATTGTCAGCGAGCACCTTATGAGACTTCCCCCTCCTGAGATCTCAAATCAAGACAACTTGTTAAGCTTATCCACATCTTGTCCTGAAGATACTGGTGACACTATGTCAGTGAAAAAGGAAGGTCAAATCTTGCTGGCACTATTACAAGAAATGCAATCAGGCTCAAGGTGAGAGTTTCGTACATTATGTTCTACATCCAATCCTAAGGACTCAAATGTAAATAAAAATTTTAAGTTGGAAAAGCACCATGTAAAATATAATCTTTTCATTCTATTTTTTCTTCTGCAGTTTTAACACTTGAAACGAAAAATTTTGTCTTTTTTCTCTCCGAATTTTTTATATCCGATCGCAAATTCAGAGCTAAGTGAAAAATGATTTATCCCTGTTTTAGGTTTTAATCTTTTTTGTGTGTTGATTGCATTGTCTTTGATTGCATTGTCTTTGATTCATTGCGTATATTGCACTTAAACGGCAGCCGATATCTTCTGTTTTATTTCAGCATGGCATCAGATGACTCAGTGGAGCGGAGCACCCGTCTGCAGACAGCAGCACTAATTTTTGCATCAGTTCAAGGCGAAAACAACTGGCAACTCAGCCTAGAATGGTTAGAGTCTATGTCGGCTTCGTTGTGTCAGCTTCAGGGGGTCAAAGGTCCTGCATCAGGAACAGTCGCGACCACCGCTAACTCAGCGTCTGCGTCCAGAGCTATGGATGTGGACGACAGTGGACTGCGAGCTGAGCGAGTCCACCTGGGATTTAAACGAGTTAGAAGTCTGGTCGCTGGCTGTCTCAAGCTTATTTATGAAGGGGAGATTTGGCCGAAGCTGAAAGCCTGCCTGGCCACAACATTTGGTCCATCACCACAAGGTTAGACAGTTGTACTTAAACGCTTTTTGGGTTCTTTTGTTTTCAGTCAGGAATGTCATAGTATAGTTGGTTTGTCTTGAAATATTTGCCCTTGATCCATCAGTAGATTTTAAAATTTAGCAGCCTCTTGTTAAGATTTTTTTTACTGTAATGAAAACTTGCCACTTGCATTTTTGTCATCTTTAATTCAATATGAAGCAAATGGCATATGAGAAAAAACCCAAGACCCTCAGAGTAACTGGTAATATTTTTCATTGTATGATAGATATTTGAATTGATAAAGTTCAACATATTTCTCAGATGAAAATAATTGGAAACTGATATAATGATCATATTCGTTCTTTTTTTTTAGATTGTTACTGTGGCGAGGGCCTAATAATGATTAGAAAAAAAAATTGAAAATCATTCAATATTTTTAGACATGTGTGTTTGATGGTGTTTGATGTTGTGGTTGCCTGAAATGCTTCTATTTAATTTTCTTATCTATCTTTGTCCCAGCAACTTCACTTCTGAGCGAGCAAGCTTGGGATTTGAACTTCAACCCTCAGGCAACAAGACGAGCTGTCACTGCATTGAAGACAGTCATACAAGATGCTCCAAGCACACAGACAACAGAGCAGGCTTTGTGTGAGGCGGAAACTATTATCCAAAGGTAAATAACTCTCTTTTCCTTACAAGTTTCCTTGCTCTATAGCATGAAAATAAGCCCTATTGCTTAGACATACTATTTTTTTTTTACTATGTAACTACTCATTTCAAGGTCATAATGTGGTATATTAATGCAGTTTTGTAATAGAAGTGTAGAATCAAAATTGCAGTATCTTGATAGTCTAAGGAGCTGGACATTTTTTTTACATAATAAGTCAAAATCAATTTATACATAGTTGTCATGTTTCATACTGAGATGGTAGGGACATAATGTGTCACTATAAAAACTTAAAGAGACCAGAATTTATATTGTAGATTCTCAATATTCTACAAAGCTGAAACATTTTTCGGACACCAAGTAGAAATCATTGTTATCATGCATGGTACTAAGAAAGTGGAGAGCAAATGAGATTTTGAATGGCAAAAGATAATGGATTGTTTTTATAGCAGCTCACAGTTTCTTGTCATTTAATTCTCTCATCCTATCTAACTGTGACAGACTTCAGCTGGGTCTTCAAGCCTTCATGGTTGCAGAATCCCTTAAAGAGAGAGTGGAAAGACTGGAACATACGCGACCAAAAAGTGAGTACTTGGCATGCAAAACAGAGTGTCTGTTGTAAATATTGTATTGACTTGGAATTTATCTTTATGAGATGAAAATTGGAATTGCTGTTTTTTTTTTGGTTTTTTTTTTGGTTTTTGTTTTTCAAAGTATGTTTTGATTCAATATTCCTGCTGAAAATTCTGTTAGGCTAAGAACACCAGCTAGAAAATAAGAAGAGAGTAGAAAACTCATTTTTCATGATACCTCATCTTTCAGGAAATATTCACATATTTCATGTTATATATAAAGCTCCAGATTTATTCCTCATATTCTTGGTACTTTAAATCAAAAGGAATTCTAATTTCAACAAAGTTTTGACGATTCATGCTTTGTTTTACGTTTCTGAGAAAGAATCGTAGTGCAAAAATTGCAACATCAAACCCATTTAGACATATATTACAGTCTTTGTTGTTCATTTGTACACTGAAAAGTACACAAACATTGTGTTTTTTTACTTATTTTTGTCTTTTTGTCTGTGGGTGAAAATTTTTTGTAACGTTTTTTTTTTATTTCCTTACCATGCAAACCAAGTTAAGTCACATAAACTCAGCACTAACCCTTGTAGAGCCTTCGTACCTTAATGTGTGACAACATGTATGTTTAAGGTAAGGTTAGGAATACCACTTGCGAAAGTGAACTCATCTCATCTTTCATCTTGGTAAAAAGTCCACAACAAAGCACGGGGTAGAAAATCAATAAGTAGGGAGAATAAAAGGTTTTAAAGTATTTTATTATGTTCGTACTGAAGGTACCAGGTATATTTTTTCTTTTAAGCTTGTTCATTACTTGTTCTCCCACTCTATCAAGTTTCAGTATAGTGAGCAACATCTTTCCACGTTTTGTTTTGTTTTCTAATCCTTCTCTTATCTAGCCTTATATCCCTTTTCTCTTCCTTTCTCTTTTTGTCTCTATTTTACCTTATCCCTCCGTTAATTTATCATTTCCTCCGTTTCTTTTTCTTCTTTTTTTTTTCTCCTCCTCTTTCTTTTTCTTCTTCTTCTTCTTCTTCTTCTTCTTCTTCTTCTTCATCTTTTTTTTGCCTCACTCTCCTCTTCCTTCATCTGCCCTTCCTTATCCCTCCTTCTTGTCCCTTCTTTTGCTACTCCCCTCATTATCCACCTCGTCCCCTTCTTTTCTTATATCATCTTCTTCTCTATGCTTTCCCTAAGCTAAGCAAACTTAACTAACGCCTGTAATGATGTAAAGTGAATAATGTAAGAGAAAACCCCCACGGTGTCTCGTCTCTTCCAGACACAGTCACCAATCAAAGTATGAACAACCAGATCTAACCGTCTGTCTGTGGTGCACTGGACTGATCAGACTCATTTTTCTCCAAAGAACATCCATCATTCCACGCTACTTCCCCCCCCCCTTTTCCCCCACCGTCCTCTACTCCTCGACACCCCAGACTTACGTTGTTTGCCATTTAGATTAGGATCATCTATCTTGCTTTGTACGTTCAGACTAACAAATCTAATACCACGGGTGTTGACGCCTTCTTATCGTGGTTACTACTGAATGTTGCTTCCCCGGTACCCATATTTATTCCCCTAGGGCTG
>BMAT01008927.1:60087-71658 GCA_019649035.1 Elysia marginata
TTGGTTTGAACATTGCAAAAGTTTTGTAAAGGCTGTGGGTACAAGATAAAGAGGAATTAAGGGGAAAAATAACCCCCCCCACCCCTAAAGATTTAGGGGAAGGAGGGAGAGAGTTTGTATGGTAACAAAAAAATAAACAAATTGCCAAACCGTCTTTTGAAATGACTCTTCTCACATTTTCAAATTAAAGCGCGATTTCGTTTTATCTCTTCCCCCCCTATTTTTTTATGAACTTTCATCACGGTTTTTAAATTTTCTGTGAGTTGTGAAAGAAATGATTTGATGAGCTAAAATAACCTTTGAAACTTACAAAATCAATAGCAACAAGACGCATATCTTTAGATTTCACTACCGCACTGCAAATGATATTTTCCAATCCTCGCTCAGACCAAGAACGAATTAAATATTTTTTTATTCTTAGCCCGCGGCTACAGTTTCACACCAGTTCTATACTAATTTTCGAGTTTGTTTAGTTATCTTTTTTGTGTGTTTGTGTCAGTTTTGCTGCTTCTCGTAGCTCGGGTTGTTTACTGAGCAGTCTCGCGTCCGTTAATCAGCTGGGCTCTATCGATAGTCTATAAATAGAACCCTCTACTTGTACTTGGTTCTTTTAATGCAATTAGATATTTGAACACATGATAGTAGAGGGTCGAACTGCACCGCGCAAAAAGAGAACCTCGATTTTAGGTATAAACAGCAGTGCTTATGGGTAAAACAATAATAATATATGAGCTAACAACCTGTCTGTTCGCGCACCAAGTCTGGTTGAATCAATAAAATGTTTAGGACAAAAAACAAAACAAAACAAAACAAAAAAAAAGTAGGAAAGGTGGTGGTGAAACAGTATGGCTCCGAGAGATCATGAAATTGAATCTATAGAGAACATGTGAGGAGATGGACAGAACAAACGTTTGCATTTCGGGAGGGGGGAGAGAAAAGAAAAATAGAAAGGTAAAGAGGTGGAGCAGTCAGTCAGCAAGAGAGAATGAGAGGGAGAGAGAGAGAAAAAAAAGAGACACAGACAGACAGACGGAAGGAGATATATAGAGAGAGGAGTTAAAGGTCAGTTTAAGGAGAGTGTCACACAGACTAAGGAAAGGCAGAACCTGATAGAGAGAAGAGAAGGGTTGGAGGTTGGAAAGAAGAGATGCTTGAGAGGAAGTATGACTGTAAGGGAGTAGATAAAAGTCACAGTACAGAAAAAAACGGTGCTATGGAAAAAATAGAGCGAAATTCTGAATGAGAGATCAGCAGGCGAGACCAAAAGCTGTGCCATCTGTGAGTGCTAGTAATAACGTTCAGAAATGACGTCACACAGTAAGCCGAGGCGAGTTGTCGTGTGATCCGAGAGCGACCGGAGTTAAGCCCCCCTTGCTGTACCACGAGTACTTCAGTTAGACAGACCTCCAGCCCAGCCAATTTGCCCCGGGCGTGCCACTCAATAGATTATCTGGATACCCCGCAGTTGTCGGAAGCCCTTTGGCCATTGCCGACATCTCCAATCTCTTCTTTTGAGTGATTTTTTTTCTTTATAAAGATCTTTTTCTCTCCCTTTCCTGTGACTATTTGCTGCAAACTAATGTAAAAAAAAGCCGAAAAAATTTTTGTTTAAAATTCTTTCATATAATTCAAACACCCGGCTGCATCGTATAAGACAGTTTTGGCGTTTGTTTGTTTTATTTTGTATATTTTCTTTCTTATTATATCTCCCAGCCTGAACATTTTAATGTCTGACACCAGACACCATGTCTCAACTTATATTTGAAAAAAAAAATCAAAACAAAACAAAGAACAAACACCTGGAACATCGAATCGTGCGTTTTCTGCAAAAAACAGAATTTGGATTCTTTTACGCTGGTAAAACCTTTAAAAATAAGGTACTCATATCTTTGACTGCCCAGGTTTCGTCTCCGCCTAACTATCGTAAACTATGTAGAAAGTTATAGAAAAATTAACATTGAAATTTACTAAATGCTGTTATTATGTGAACCATAAAGAAACTTCATAAATCTCTACTCTCCAAAGTTATATTTCTATACATAATTGTGGTGAATGCTCGTATACTAGGAAGGTACTTCCTCTCGATCTATGTTATTTTGTTTTCAAGCCAAATAGATCTAGATCCGGTCTGCTACTGTAAACAACAGTGATAAGATGCTCTGGCGGGTTTTGCATAAGCCGCATGTTAAAATGTTGCCAATGATGTTTGTGTTAGCTTTTAAAATCCTTTTTAGCGAGATTTTCGGCATCTTTTAATAGATTTGGAAATTGCAGATCTAGGTTACTAAGTAAGCGTCCTGTTCACAAATATCATTTCTTGATTCCGGACAATCAAAGGAAAGTCTAAAGAAGCCTCTCTTATGTAGAATTTTGTTTCCATTTTAAAGGAGAAGTTTATTCTCTCTCTAATCGTGTGTTTTCTAAAGTATAAGGTAGGATATTTTTTTGTGCTGAGAACAAGTCGGTACATATTCAAAAGGAATTTTAAGAGTTTGCTCATGCTCTGTGTACAGCCCCTCCTTTACACTCCCCCCCCTCCCCCCCTTTTTTTTTAATTTATCTGCTTCACCGCCCTACTCGTGGTTAACTGAATGTCAACAAATTGGAGTCTTGAGTGAACTTTTTTTCACGACCTAAAATCGATGTCACCTTCCTCTCTCCCTTGATCGGGATAGTCACTGGGTCTCTAGTTCTGCAGGGGGAGGGGGGGGGGAGGACTCCACCAGAGCTCTTCGCTTTATTTGGCATTAGCGCTTGCCTAAAATCTATTTACTGGAAGCGATGGTTAAAAATAGAAGTTAAGTAAGGACTGTGAGTGTTACACGAGCAAATAGAATACAGTAATAGAAAACTGCGGAGTCGTTAGGGACGTACTTCAAACAAAATTATGTCGCCGTTTAAGATCGTTCGGAATTCCCCGCTCTCGAGTTGAAGCATCCATTGCTTCTATCAGTTCGTGAATGAAACCAGAGCACACACTTGATAGTACTCGGGTGATGGAAATTATGGATTTATAGAAAGAAAAAAAACCCACAACACACGAAAGAAAGGGATGCACCAGGGCACGCCCATTTACCCTGTGCAAGCCTTCTGGGATGAACATAAAAGATGGTAAATGGTGACCATTCTCTTTCAACCTCTTTCTTTCCAAGTTCATACCACACAAGTTGAGCTGGTCTGAAAAAATGTTCCGCTTTCATATCATTGTCAGCACAAAAAAGAGCTTAAGACGCGCTTCATGGCTACCGTTAGACACACAGAGAGATATACAAAATTAATGGGTCAATAGATGATGTCATATGGTTTAGATAGACAGACACAAAGAAAAATAAATAGATAGATGAGTGGGTAGGAAGATAGATATACAGACATATAGATAAGTGGGTAAGTAAGTAGATAGGTAGATAGATATATAGATAAATAATTATGTGGATAGATTTTTTTCACTCTCTGGTTTCATCCCTGCAATAAAAATAATACATTACGAATTGGTAATCAATCAGCAGCTGGTCAATATAAAGCAGTAATCAATCAGTAACCGGTCAATATAAAACAATAAATAATCAGTAGTCGGTCAGTATAAAACAATAATTAATCAGTAGTCGGTCAATATAAAGCAGTAATCAATCAGAAGTCGGTTAATATAAAGCAGCAATCTATCAGTAATTTTTAACCTTTAATATAAATCAGTAGCCGGTCAATAGAATTCACTGATCGAAAAAGATTATTAGCCGGCCAATGTAGGTAATTGGCCGATCAGTTCAGATCCTTAACCGGTCAATATAGATAAACAGTCGCCCAATTTAAATCAGCAACCGGTTACTATACGTCAATGACTTAAGCATAGATAAATGACGGGTCAGTATTGCTCACAAATCGATCGATACCATAGATCAGCGGTAGATCACCCAATAAACGGTCAATATCTGAACATGGTTCGGTGATAGGTTAAAAAATTCTCAGTAATCGGTCAAGATAGACGGCCGCTCAGTACAGTTGCTAGCCAGTCTTTACAGAATATATAAAAGCGATTTTCGGCATCGCCCTGTAACCCGTTAACATAAGAGACCTTGCGCGCCGACAACGATAACGTATAGCGTAATGCCACCCATAAGTAGCGTGGGTTTTACAGTAGACGATCAGCCATCTTCGATTTCCTCCGCTATGGGCTTCGTCCTCTTGAGCGGGCCCGTAGCGCTAAACTCTATTGATAAAGTTAACAGACGTCTGTCATAACCGCAATCCATCCGGTCAAATTCGATCAGTGGCTAGTGCCGCTTAGTAACCGGTTCATGCTGCTCAGCGCCCGGAAGAAATGACAGGACTATAATCTAGGTTATTCTTTTTGACAAAGAGCTGATTTGGACATTACAATGTTCGATTTATTTTGGAACAAAAAATTATGCACCTGCCATTTAACGACAGACCGTTCTTCCCTGTAATGATGAAAACGATAATAGATAACGACGTTTTTGTCTTGCTAGTAGAAGGACGAGGAGGAGGAGAAGAAGAAGAAGATGAGGATAAAAAGCTGTGCGAAAAGATGACATGCGTGGTTAAGGTAGGTTGTCTTGAGGGACGCAGTAAGCCCGGGCTCTTCTAATCGATAGCTATGGGTTTTTTGTCTGTCACTAATAAGAAACTGAGATAACTTGAAACACACACCGTGGCTCAAATCGTTCAACCTCGCATGTCATGGCCGCATGTTCTTCCTTCCTGACCAAACACAAGCCCGCGAAAATCTGTGTTTGTGTGTGTGTGCGGAGCTAGCAATATTATTTTCGACCACAGGGCCTCATTGTCTATGGGCGAAATATTTTTTTGCTCAGATCAATTCACTGTTGCATCGGTATTCAGGGTAAACTAGTGCGTTAGATTTGAAAGTAGGTAATTGTTTATTGTAGAAATGCAACAAGCATCTCCACCATGAGGTTGTTTCTTTTGACTCTTCCTGCGTTTAGGTTTGAAATAGATAATTGGGCCTGAAAATGTCAAGCCTTTAGGCTGAATTTAGCGTAAACTTTTTCTAGGCAATGGTATCAAAACCCTTATATCGAAACATGCTCCTGGATTCTCTGAGATGGGGCCCCCGCCCTTGCTTTCAGCTTTTATTGTTTGAGTGACTTAAATTCTCAGCCATACACATTTAAGCTTTAAATAAAGCCCACGGGTTATTAAGTTTCCCAAGAAAGAAGAGACTTGTTAATTTGATATAATTCAGTAGAGGACCGACAAATGAAAACTTTTGTTAATAGCTGCAGTGACTTTTTTTATTGAGACCAGTTGCGTATTTACCATCGAGTTATCTATTTTATAAGCTTAATGATTGAAGAAATACCAAGTAGCACAATATGCTATATGATTACTCTACACCTAGGCCTCCATTCTCAGTCCTACGGCGGCCTAGCTCTACACGCATCGTGCAATGGTTAAGCTTGCTTTATAGCTTTTGTTTCACGTAAAATCAATTTTTTTTTGGTTTAGGGGAAGACTACAGATTAGTGAGACATGCTTTTGCTTTCTGTAGCCTTCAGACTTAGAAGAGACGTATTTTTTTATGTTGTTGTCAAGCAAGATCAGAGCTCTGTTTGAGACACGACAAGCCTAACAGACCTTACGTTATTGATTACCCGCATGGACAGTCTATGGCTTTATCGGCGATGGGAAGATGGACTCGCCGCCTGTCATCCTTTTTTCTTGATTCTTACCGTCATGTTCTTCAGTCAGAAATACTAAGAGGGCAATCTACATAATGTCTAATGGAAGGCTTTTAAACAGAAGAGTTTCTGGTTTCGACAGCTTGATCGAGTTATAAATATGTCACCGTCTGGGTGTAGGCACAGCTAGAGATGCCAGAGACAAATGGAAGGGATGGAAATGAAGGCTATCTGTTTCGATTGATGAGAGTTTTTATCGCAGTGGGAAAACGTTGATCACTTCTGATAATTGTAAAATATTTACTACTTAACTTAAGAACGACGAAGCATGCATTGAAGTAGTATAATTTTAATTTGAAACAAACATATGTAGAGCGTTGTGGAAGAAGGTGGTTTTGGTGCCCAAATAATAAATAAAATATTATCATTCTAACGAGCTCAGATGTTTAGAAAAACCTTTGTTTATATATTTAGCCAACACATGTTTTCGTTAAATGTTAACTTATTTTGTTACGGAATTGCTTGAGCTTTTTTTTAAAACATCAATCCCAATGCTATCTCAACTATTCGTGTCCAACCCACACATTTTATAATTATGGTTGTTTCGTGTGAAACGAAGATCGCTCTCTTTGATCTTATTTTGTGGTCAGGCTTTCGCAAGTATCCATTCTGCACTCAAAGACTTATTTAAGAAGCAGTATATTTTAAACTAGATTTGTTTCCCTTTATACAAAAATGACGTGAGCAGAGGCTATTAAAACGCCTGTTCGCGGGGGAATTCCGTCTCTAGGACGTGTGGCTGAAAAAATCAGCGGAAATCCGGAGTCAAGCCTTCAAAAAGAACAACATCGATGGGCCCATTTAAAACAAAAAGAAATTTTGAAATTTAAGTGTTGATAGTTTTAAAGTTTCTACACTGAGTGTGGTTGGTATTACCTTTTTTGCGTTTGTTTCGATATATTGTGTTTTGGCAACATACAGTTGTATAGGTGAACAAAAGCTGTCTGAATACGCCGATATTGCAGTGAAAATATCACAGTAAAGGTTCTCCTACCAAAATATTCATACCAGGATTGAGTGCTAAGCGGCAGAAAGTCGGCATTAAGACCGCGAGACGTCTCATGAATAGAGCTGGGTTTAAGACTGTCATTGATACAAGATTGTTGACTCGATTTCGACTTTTTGCCTGTGTTTACGTCCAGTATACAAGGTCTGATTTGGATAAAGCCAAAGTAACAAATTTTTCCTATTGTTAAATTGACACTGGCAAAGTTTTTTTGTTTTGCTTTTGTTTTTATTTTCAGGAAAAGAGTTTGGCGTTGACGTCTGTGGTCGAAGAAATGTCCGAAAAACAAAACAAAACAAAACAAAAAAAGATCAAAATGGTCCTGATCTATATCTGTCCCGTGGTTCTCACTGTTGGTGCGGAATTTTGTAATAAGAGTGCTGTAAGAGCGTTTTATTTTAGGTGCGAAATATTTTACCTACTGTGCCACACTAAAAAGTGCGCATACAGCAAGACGGAAGGTGGAAGATATTAATGGCTTCCCAAAACTCACGTGACCCTACTGAAATATAGGTCAGAACCATTGTTCTACCGTCAAGTACTGTCCAGTTCTAGTGTAGTCTTGATATGGAAGTTAAAACGATAATTGATCGTCGTTTGCTGTTAGAGCACTACTGAACTCTGTATAGAAGATTAGTCGAATTTAGGGTTGATTGTATACAGAATTCATCATTTTCACATGAGCATGACTCGGTTTGGCGACTGTATTTTCGGCGGCTCTGCCCTGCGTACCCAGGGCTCTTGCACTGATCTAACAAAGTGAAGTGAGTCGCCAATAAAATCGCTTTAAGTAAAGATGGCTCCACCAGAACCTTCAAGCGCTCGCTCAATAAAGTGCTTTTAAATCGTAGCGTAAGCGAAAAAGAAAAGTCGTCTTTAAACTACATTGTTTGTAAATTATGTTGATAGATACAATAATGAACTAGCTTCCTCCTGTGAAATGTGTGGTAACTGGCATTGCCACCTGACAGGTTCTCTTGTATTATTTTTATACCGGTTTATGTCGGTCACCTCACATTCTTCGTGGTGACCCATCATTGCGCTAGAGCGGATGTGTCTTCTTCTTTTCTCACACTGGCCAATATAATATGATGCCGCTTTTCACGTTTCACATACGTTCATTTGGTCTTTCTCCTCTTAACTCAGCAATTAGGGAAACTTTTTAAAGGCTGAATTTTAAGCCAATGCAGCAGTGTCTGAAAATACTACCAATCGTGCATCTGTGAACCTCGTTGATGGCAATCACTCGAAGAGTGCCAAATGCGTTGACATTTCTCTAAATCGTGGTGATGACATGCGGGCTTCAAATGTTTTTTTTTCCTTTAAAAGCTTTTAAACTCGCTGAGCCTAGTTATAAAAAAAAATCTTGAAATTGAATTACGGTTTGCACACCACGGTGCATGTCATCTCCTACCTTTCTTTCCGCATAAACACAGTAGCAAGCTGTAATAGATTAAACTTTTAGATACTTCAGTGATAGAAAACGATGCCTATGAACGACGCCTATGAACGACATACCTAGAGCTCATGAACCGTGAGTGAGTTGGATCTCTTGGGAATAAATAAAAAATGCGAATTTTACTCAAATGACCAGATTCATTTACTGAGCAGCATCAGTTCTAATAGTACTTTGCTTTCTCGCCCCAACCTTGCGTAATGCAAAAACATACTTATTCCATAGGACACAGCCACTTCTGTTTAGATTTTATGATGGGAACTTTTTGCAGTGACTTTTTATTATACAATTTCCATGCTTTGGAGAAGTGAAACTCTTAGGGATCACAGGGAAAACTTTTTTGTAGGCGTCAATATAAACTTCGATCGAATTAAGAGAAGTGGACCTTATGGGCTTCGCTTTATGAGATCAATCCTATCAAAGCCAAAGAACAAATTGAAACCTCACATATAGAAAAGTTCGAATGATGAGAAATTCGGATTATCAGACTTCGTTTTTTTTTAGGTTTCAACTGTAGCTGGAAGTCACATACCATCACACCATGGGACTATACACGCTCATGGAGCGACCCATTAAGCAACTGAACAACAAGTATATATTTGTGACACGAACTGCACTTACAAGCAACTTTATCTTACCTTGTCTTACCTCCAACACAGGAGAGCGGCCCAAGGCGTAGCCAATCTCTATGCACAATCCTAAGATAGATGGTCCCCGTCACAACAAACGCACTTCCGCCAATTGCTGTTGTTTGCTCATTCTGACACTCTTCATGTAAAGTGCTCTCCCTTGCTCGCTCACTCGCGTGCTGATTGGCTCTGAGCCCTGGGATCCCCCCGTTGTGGGAAGCTTGTCGCATCCTCAGGCCCACGCTCACTCACTATCGCACCTAGTATCAGGCGGGTGGGACTCTAATGAATATAGAAGGCGAAGTCTCAGTCAGTCTCTCTCTATCTGCTATGTGTCTCTCTTTGCCTTTCTCTCTATCTCGCTCTCTCTCATCATCTTTGGTTTTTTGTTATTTCCATCTTCTCTTCTCCTTCTTTTTTTTTTTTTTAAATTATTTTTCTCTTCATAACTTCATCACGCACTCGCTAAAATGTACTTTATATTTTTTAGATCTTCTATGGGAATTTTAGATTATGTCTGACGTGTTTAGAGACGGAGTCCTGTTAAAGTACATGACGCCTTCTCATGGATTCAGGGATCATCTTGCCCTTATTCATATCCCTTTCTGCCTATTTTTTAATCAGCTTTGATCTTGTGCTAAGACCTTTTGCATGTTCTCTTCAAAACCCTTTTCCTCTAGGAACTTCCTATTTTCGTTTTTGCCATCTACTGTAATGATCCCCAAAAAGTGACAAAATTTTGCAGAGAATCGTGATAAGATGGAAGAATGTTACATAAAAATGAGCGCGGATCGTCAGATGAGAAAGAGCGAGCGAGCGAGAAATAGAGCGACAGACAGACAAACACATACATACAAAGACAAACGCTCCGAGAGAAAGAGAGAGAGAGAGAGAGAGAGAGAGAGAGAGAGAGAGAGAGAGAGAGAGATATGCACACTGAAAGACAGACTTAAGTTAGACGTAATTTGACTGCCAGTGTTTACTCTTCTCCACCGTCCCAAAAAGTGATGAGTGACACGCGACATCCTGACTCGTCCTGTCTCCAGCAGAGAGATGGCAGCAGCGCGATCTGGTGGCAGTGGAACCAATCACTCTAGTCATCTTCAAATATCAATGTGGGTGTATGTAAGTGCAAAAATCCCAACTTGTCCTTCCCGACCTCTGAGGCCCTGTGAGAAATCTAAGATCTGCCTTTCTATAATATTCCCGAAGTCAAGAAAACAAGAGAAGACAAGATGAGGGCAAAACGACAGAACATGGTACATCAGGATCAGCCGGGGCGGGGAAAAGTACCAATAAGTATCAACAAGTACCAATATTAGAAGTCCTGCCTCAGATAGATTGGCATGCAACACGAGGATTGAGATACATATAATTAGATGCATTTATGCTGGATGTGTGAGTGGATATATTGGTGTAGATATAGTGATAGGTCGATAGATAGAATATATGCTAATAGAAATGCCAGTAGTGAACAGGGATAGTGTCTTGAGGGAGGGAGGGAGAGAGAGAGAGAGAGAGAGAGAGAGAGAGAGAGAGAGAGATGTGATATTTTTTTCAATTACTGTCTCTCACTCGCTCAAACTAACTTTACTAGTAACTTCAAGAATCCACTAATGACCTGAGCTATCCCAGTATCACCGACAGTGCCAGGGTGACGAGACACGCAACGTCCTCACGGCAATGTGTCCAGGCCCCAAGAGACATAGACCAGCTTAATAGACTCTAACTTGAGTAGGCCGTGAAAACTCTGTTCAGTATCACAGGACGAGAACCTCTTTATTGTGACTTTGGTCTTTATAACACTTTGCTGTCTAGAACGTTCTGACACATGGTGCAACTTGACTTTACTCCTCGCAGCTTAAAGTTGATGTCTATGAATTTTTTTTGCTTTCATTCTCTCTGGGAGTAAAAGTTGGTATGTTTATATTAAAGCTATCTTTAGTCTTTTGGTCAGTTTAATCATACTTTTTGGTAGACAAACTTTGTACCTTTATTTTACAGTTGTCTATAAATAGCAAAGGTTAGCCTATTTCGATTAGAGGTATCGATGGGGTTATACTTATTTTGGCAAGACCTTATTGAAACTCCCCTTGATCAATGTAACTATTAGTTGTCTGTGGAGTTTCGACTGCTAATGACTCACTTTCGAGAAGTTGACTTGGTTCTGTTTGGCTAACAGACATAAAAGAAGTTTTTCCTATTTTTCTAACTCTTTCTAGAAGAACAAGGTCGATTATACCTCGGAATTTCTAACTCAATTTTTTCGTACCGCGGACCTAAAAATGCATCAAACACACGAAAGCTTTATATGATAGCGTGTCTACAGGCCGTAAGAGTAGTGTAATTGGCCTCCACGGTTTTCAAAAAGGTCTTTTTTTTATATTATGGACCGCACTCGATTTTTGTTTTTGAATTCTCCTTGACGGACCATAACGAATAAAGTTGCTTTGCTAAGTGCACACGAACACAGCCGCGATGTTGGAAACAACTCGATACCCTAATGTATTACATTTTCTGCAGCCTGAAGTCAGTAACTTTTAAACTTTAGTAAGGTTAGACCATTTGGTACATGATCTTTAATATTTTTCCAAGGTCTGTAATTGCCCGCCTGATTAGGATTTGAGATTCGAGGCTCCTATTCAAGAACCCGAGTATCTACGAAGGAAGCCACGGGGCTGCACTCAGCTCTCTGTCTACCAATCGCTTCTCTCCGTCTGTCTGTCTCTCTCTCTCTCTCTCTCTCTCTCTCTGTCTACCAAT
>BMAT01008927.1:97349-110492 GCA_019649035.1 Elysia marginata
ACTGCTGTGTCTCAATTTTGAAATTTTGGCTGCCGGTACCTACTAAAGGGGGTATTTATTTTTTAATTCAGAGCTGAGAGAGATTTGAAGAAAGAATCTTGACTACCCTATCAATAAACTTTTTAAGCCAAATGAATTTTGGTACAAAGTTCTTGGTAATAAAAATTTTATCATTCGGTTTGGCAGTCTTAAGAGGTAAAGACTCAAGTATTTTACAACCTTTGTTACAACGTAGGCCACAAGTTGCTTGGGCTAGTCAGTGAACTCAGTCTGTGTGTTTCTCTAGGCTGCTGAGCTGTGCGTTGTTGTACCTGAAGTGTCACAGTGTGAGCACTGGCCGCCTGGATGATGACCTGGTCTCATCGCTCATGTCTGTGCTGGCCCAGTTTGCCTCTGCCTGGCAGGAGCAGGAGGAGAGGCGGCGCCAGAAGGAGGCTGAAGAAGGAGCTCTCTACAAGTATAAGGAGAAAACTCATGGTGACGAGAGATCAGAGAAGGAGATAGAGGAAGCTGACTTTAGGGCTTCCTATCCATCATTTGAAAAGGTAACAGAAACAACAAAAAAAGAATATGAAAGAAAAATTAATGCGTTTCTTTCGTTGTCAGTACTTTTTTTTTTGCTGTGATTGAGAATGTTTTCTTGCAATGTTGATATTGTAAAAAAGCATTCCTTTTTAGATTTTTAAAAGAAAGCTTGTATAACTGATCATTTTTACTAGGAATAAAAAAGTAAAATATGAATTTAATGGGTAGATCTAGTCTATTAAGCTATGAAAATTTTTAACATAAATTCATTAGAAAGCATTTTGTGAAGTGTATTTTTTTTTTTAGATTTTCATACAATGGTGTTCAAATGAATTTCACAATTGCTTTGTTACAATCAAAAGTTGACCAGGATTGATACATATAGTGATAGTGTTTAGCATATCTATAAAAAAATGTGACTCCATTTCCTGAAGTAAAGCACATTTTAATACTGATGATTTTGCCAAACCTTAATTTCTGAGTGGAGAGTTAAGTTTTGGTGTGAAAGAATAAGAGTTAAGAATAATAAGCATTACTCCTTCTACTCAGGATTTTATCGATGTCACTGGAGCTGATCGTCTTGAAGATGTAGGTCAGGAGTCGTCTGCGGACGCCAGCCAAGATACTGGACATCTCCCAGGCCTGGACAGTGTTTCCACCAGCGAGATGGACCTGGTATGTTCCGTCCATCACTCAGTTTTCACCAGTCTGTCTCAAGCTGACTGGATTACAGGTACAGAGGAAGTGATAGTGGACGAAGATGATAGCAGGAAGAACAACAGTGATGCCAGCGATGAAGGCCCCGGCGGCAGGAACAACAAACTTTTACTCTCACCTGCACTGATGGCCTACCAGATTGGGGCGGAGATGGTGAAATCCTTCTCAGATGTATTAAGTGAGTTTTTGAGTTATTCATTCTCTCTCTTCTTTCTTCCTCTGAACGTCTTTGAAGCTTTTTTTTTTCTTCTTCTAATCTCACACGTGTTCTTGAGAATGAAACGAGGTTGAAAGACACAAAAAAACATTTCAAAGGAAAATTATCATTTCAAACATGATACAAAAAATAAATTTCAGATCTGAACTTAGTTTAGAGGAAAGATCATCCATTATAAGATGTAAAGCCAACACCCACCTTATAACCTGTTTGTTTGCTTGTTTGTTTTTTTTCCCAGGCTCAGTCACAGATCGTCCAAAAAATAAAAATAAAAAACTAATCCATGATGATATTTGCAATCAACACTCATTATAAAAACTGTTCATTTGGCTTTTTTCCAGGCCCAGAAACAGATGCTCAGATTGTGGGATCTCACGTTGTAGTAGGAACATCCGCCCTTCAGCACATTCAACTATACCAAGATCCATCTCAGGTACAGCAGGTCTGGAGTCCCCTCATCTTTAGCTCATTTTTCACCATGAATCAATCTCTTATATATCACTGTTTTTTCACTCTTTTGAGACAGTACATGGGTTTCATAATTAATAGAAGATGTCATCATTTCGTTTTCGTAAATTCCTGACAACAAGTTTGATAAAGATTTTTGAAGCAGTTTAACTGCTTTCTGTCTCTTCTAGTTTAATAATTATTTTACAAATTCTGGAAAACAAAAACAAGTGCATGAGAAGACAGTCAAAAATTTCATACACACTATCTCAGTTAACACCAAAAATATTGTAATTCGGCATTGCTTTTTTTTTTCGTTCTCTAATGCTAGGGCCAGTCCTCTGTGTCAAGCAGCTACAACATCTATTATGATGAGAATGTGACGGAGGTGTTGCGGTGTCGTCGAGTGCTGGCCAGTCTGGCAACCCGTGTGGCCGAGCTACAGCAAGAATGGCCTGATCATCCCACCCTTGTTCTAGTTAGTAGTAGATGACAGAGACAAACTTTACAATTTTTTTTTTGCTCTAAGAGAAAATAACCAGTTTATGTAAATTACATAGTATCTCTCTCTTTTCTCTATTTTTTTCTCTCTTTTCTTCTCTCTCTCCCCTGTTCCTCTATATTGCCTCTTTTTACCTGCTGCATCATTACTCTCTTCCTTCAATATTTCCATAATTTCTAACCTCTTTTTGTTCTTCCTATGACCAGCTTAACCAGATAATGAGTCGTATTGAGAGTTTCTCAGTGCTGAGCCCAGTGGTCAAATACCTTACAGGCTTGGAGTTGCTGTTACAGAAAGCCCAGGTCAGCTCTTATACTGTGGTCAAAAGTGTATATGCCTGCCATGAAAATTTAATGTTCTCCAATTTATTTTAAAAATGTCGGTTTTTTATTTTGGAAAAATTTTACTGAGGAATGACATATAATTTATATAAAGAGCCTAAGAGACACCATATTTATCTTTGTCTTTAAGTTCTGTGACGGCTGACCCTTTTTTCTCTGCTTTTAATAATATCCTTTTTTGCATGCCTGTAGATTATTCTTGATGATGTGGAGAATTAGATTTGAGGATTCTCTTTCAAGTGATTCTCTAGTCTTGAAACCTACATTGTCTTTGACAGAAAACTTAAAAAAAACTTTTTTCCCCGGTAAAAATAGTGTCAATATTATCAATATCCCTGTTTTCTTCCATATTTTCTTATTTTGAATGTAATCATAACTGCTGTTGAAGGTCTGGGAAAGCAATCCAAATTCTATCACTGTTAATATTTTTTTCCTCTACTTTTAATTATGGAGCACCTAGCCTTGTTTGCATGCCTGTAGTTATTAACATATATTTTATAGATGCTGAGAATTAGATTTCAGGAATAACTTTCAGTTGATTCTCTAGTCCTGAAACCTACTTTTTGTTTCACAGAAATATTTTTACCAAATAACTTTGCAGTTATGTATTTTTATGTTTGTTTTTTAAAAATGATTTGTAATCTGCATCAAAAAGTCAGTCACTGTTATTAATGTGCCAATTTTCTTCTATATTTTCTTACTCTGAATGTATACATGATTATTGTTGTAGGACTGGGAAAGCAATGCAGCCTCTTTCGTCTCTCTCTCGCCTCAACTGGCAGAAATTACTTCTGTCATTGTGGAATGGAGAAAACTGGAACTTAGGTAAGAGTCCTGAACAGACAAAAAAAAAATTAAATTTAGGAAAGCTCACCTACTTTATTAAAAATCTCAAGGCCTAGAAGATTAGCATTTAAGGCATAATGATATATGTCACAGTTAAAAAGCATCCATGCAATCAATGGATGAATTTCTTTGGATTCGAAATTATTTTTTTTTTATGACAAATGAACGGATAGTTTTTTAAAGAGTGCAAGTGAACTTTTCTCCTAATACGCTATGATAGTAAGTCAAAGCAAATACTTTATTATTTTGTTTGAGGAACAGGCACATCAAGCTTTTGACATCTTCTTTGACCTAAACTTGATACGATATCATTTTAGCATCAAAGTAGTTTCTAGATGCAGCAGCAGATTCTAGCAATTACCATTTGTTTAGCGGTACCTCAAAATGGGTTGTTTTGTACTGATTGATGTTCAAATTTTAGAAATCAGCTTTTTTTTTTCTTTAAGGGTGAAAAGTGTACAAAAATTTTTCTTGGGATGTATTTCATCATATCAAAGCATAAATTTGTATAAATTTCTGCCGGAAATGGCATGTTAAACCAAAATGACTTGTTTGTGATATCATGATATCCTTCCTAATATGAAATCTTTGAATACATCTTTTTTTCATTTCCTATGAAATGGATCTTACTGATCCTCCATTTTTCCAATTCAATAGATGAGGTCATAATCAAGATATCAAGATTTTTTAACTTCCATTTAGAAGTTTTTATTGGCTTCTAAATGATCCATGTTCCTTGGTCTCTTAAAAGCATTAAATATGAAAACCGTTAGCTTTCTTATACTAAAAGTTTCAGGCAAAGTAATTATATTCAATGATATATTACAGAAATTAAATCCAGTGTTCAATAAATATTTATATCTGTGCAATTCTCCCGTCTTCAGCTGCTGGAGGAACTCTCTAGATAGAGAGGAGCAAAAGTGTCAGGTAAAGGCCAGTCATTGGTGGTTTCATCTGTACCAACTGACCACAAGTTTTCTTCAGTCGGACGCAGATGACACAGTAAGACCCTCTTACAGGATTGGTTTTAGAATTTCAGCAATGCAAAATTATGGTTTTTAGAAATATAGGAAGAAGATATGCACGAGCGAGAATTCAAGTTTCATTGTTTATTGAAAGCAGTCTTTTACTTTGATAAAAAAAACAAACATTTGTATAAGTTCTATATGTGAAGATTTCTGGAAAAGTGTATGCTACGACTCCCAATGCTAATATAAATTAACTATTCAATATCCTGAGGGTTTTTTTCTTTTACTTTCATCCAGAGCACAGGTGCAGGAATTTTGACAGCTCTGAAAACTTTTATGGAGACGTCAACACTTGGGGAGTTCAGCGTGCGGCTGAGGATGTTGTTTGCATTTCACTGTCAGTTGCTGCACGCAAACAAGTGTCCTGCTCAAGGTATTAAAAAATTTTATAAAATAAGTTGCAGTGATTTTCATATTGAGAAAATTCATAATTTCTATCAAAGTATCAAATTTTGACAAAATATTTTCTTGGCTTACATTAAATAATTATAGTTTATTGCATCCTTTACAATCATGTAACCATTTCAGTGGGGGACTGGTTGGTGATTTCTTTGAATCCTTTGTTATTTTAAACCTCTAATTGCATTTTTTCTCATTCTTTTAAGAACTCTTCTCACTGATTCCCTATCTTCAAATGGCAATAATTTAGGCCAAGAAAATAAAATAACCGTTTCATTGCATTACAGAGGTTTTAAGGACCTTTCTGACAAAATACACGTATACATATCTTCAAATGTAAAAATTCAGCAATTAGGCGATACACACATAAAGTCTAAACAGATTTGTGGGGTTTTTTTATTTACTATTTTTAAACTAGGCTCTTTTATCTTTATCTCATTCTATAATAAGGTTACCACGGTCAATGTCTAAATGTGATTTAGTCAACTTTGATAACGAAATTAGTTATTAGTAGTCTAGACTATAAAAGTTTTTTGTTTGATTATCAAGTTTTATCAGATAGAGTCACATTTAAAACTTAAAACGGCTATGGTTTGTTCTATTTTGTATTCCTCAGAGAGTCTGCTGCATACCTTATGGAACGTTTACCAGTTTTACAAACAGTACCAGCCTAATGTCGAGGCAGAGGTCAAAAGGTTAAGACTTCCTATAGAGAAACAGCTTAAGGTAATTCAAGTTTCTTCGGCCTAATCTATCCCTTTGGTAGCATTGGAAGCAGAGCTATTGAACAAGTCCTGCTGCCTTGATTTTGATGAAGTTGTAAAAAATTTTTTTTTTCATTATAAAGCAAACTTTATTCTAAGTAAGGGTATATTTATTTAAACTTGTGTATTTTTGTCACTGTCTTTCACTATGAGTATTGTGAGGTTTTTTTTTTCGAAAGATATATTGGATACTATCTAGCTGTTAAAATATTCAGGGAAGATTTTAATAAGAAAATAATTATTAGTAAAGAGTTGGCACTGTTGTAGCCTGAAATGGAACAAGCGAACTACAATCAGCAAAATTTTTTTTTATTTATTTGAATATTTGAATGTTAGAAAGCATACAAAGAGCAGAAGTCGTCCAGCAAAGACTGTCACCTTTTGGAAGTTACGTGTAGAATAGGGAATTACAGTGGAGTCCGATAAACTCAGACTGTGATAACTTGAACGGGATCACAACTAGTGTTTTTTGCATAGTCAACCGTCCTTTAGCTAAAAGTTCTGATATTTTTAACTAAAATTAGCTGACATAAGCGGGCTGCACTGTAACTTGATATTCATTTTAGTTACTCATGGATTGGAAAAGTTTGTGCTTTCTATCCTTAGTTGTAACATTGCCTTTTTTTTTCTCTGTTTCCGTGTTCAGGGCTTTGTGAAGATTGCTCGATGGAGTGACATGAACTACTGGGCTCTGAAAGATTCCACCGAGAAAACCCACAGAGCTGTCCATAAACGAGTCAAAGAGTATCAGGTATGATACACTCATAAGCAATATAATGTCGTTATCATTGATGTCCTTATTCTTACTGGCTTATTAGTATAATTGGCATTGTTATTGATTTTTTCTCTGTTTTTTCTTTTTTTTTATTGCTATCATAATTTTTTCAATAGCTAGGAAACATGAGTATTTAATGTCATCCATTTATTCTACTTCTTTAATTTTGTTCTCTTGCTCCAACCCAGGCTGTATTGAGTCAGCCGGCCAAGAGCATGCTGGGAGATTCAGTGGATGACCTTGTTACGCTGGCTGTGAAACAGACATCAGGCTTCCAGTTGGAGGAAAAAATGAAAGCTTTCTCTGTTGCTGTGGTCAAAAGCCTGGCACAAACTAAACTTCAAGTACATTTTTTGTTTGTTGTCTTGACTGTTAGAACCTATAAATGAACTGGAATGATTTTGTATCATTGTTTTTTTTTTTTTTAATTAACCACAGCTGCCTATCATAGTCACCTGTGACACTTTATAAAGACTTAAAATGATATAAAAGTTTTTTCTTTCTTAGGTTTTCATTTTTTGGGGGTTTAATGCCGTAAACAATAATAAAAAAAAATTTTTAATTAAAAGTTCTGAGCGTCTCAATCTATTAGTTTTTTGTCATCTTTTTTTTCATGAAAGTTTATAAATATTCTTTTTTTTAAAATGATAAGAAGAAACCAGAAATGGGTATCTTTTTATAAATCTGACTCATATTGACCAAGCTTGGGACCATAATCTTTAATCAGGAATTGGGTAAAAGGGTGGCCTGCAACTTCATAACGAAAAAAAACTCGACATGCACAACCTAGGCCCTATTGCCAGAACAGGAGAAAACAAGAGGAGCAAGGGCCTATTGGGTTGTTTATGAATCCTTTGTATTACATTTTTAGAACTTTTTATATGATGTTATGTGTGAAAATATGGGAATTTTTAATTTATAACAAAATTTTTTTCTTTATTTGTCTATTTTGATAGGATTCTGAAAAGATTTCTGACGTGCAAGAGTTTATTAAAGACTGTGAACTTCTAAAAAGAGCTCCTAGACTGTTCAAGAAAATGAAAGTTCACCTGAAAAAATGCCTCATGAAATCTAATCAGTCTAAGAAAATCCTGGCTTTCGACAATTTTACTGGTAAGAAAATGCCTGTGCATTGGAGGTTTCAGTTGCACTCAAAATGTTCCATATTCAGCTCTTACATATTATGTGATTAGTAACAGATGAACTAAGGCACTAGCGCTAATATTTTTTTCATGCTCATTGCTTTTTTTTTTTATGTATGGATAGTCTGATTAATTTTCAAGATTGTCAACTGAGCCTGAATTTTTTAAAAATATGTTGGATTTTCTTTTGCTAAACAAACCAACCTTAATCTTCCCTAACTTAAAAAAATGTTTGTGCCCCGTCTGTCTGCAGGTGAACTTATCCAAGAGATGCATGAGTTACATGGGCTGCAAGTTGATACGGTAAGATCCGCTACTGGTAGGACTGAAGCATCGCAACAGTTATCATCAGAGGTTGAAGACGAAATTAGCAAGCCTTGTCATTTCGAAGTTTTAATAATCATTAATTTAATAGACTCTTCCCTTTGCTTGAGGTAACTTGTACAGCCTTGTCTTGAGTGAGCGCCTAGGCGCATGATACCTCATACACAAGGGTCTAGTTGTAGGGCCTAGGTACAATATACTTTGTTACAATGACAGGATTTCTAAAGGGGGAGGAGGGGGGGCATCTTACTTTGTTTTGGGTAATTTTATTTTATTTTTTTTTACTTTTCACATGAATTAGTTAACAGTCTTATTGAATGCTTATTTTCAGAATTCTTTATTAAAATTTTTTAATGGAAATATTGTACCTGCCTTCAAGCTCATATGATTTTCAACTTTTCAGGGATTGCTTTTTTTTAAACCTATATTCATCTGAGAGCACAAAATGTTTCACTTAAAAACTTTTGCACTTAGATTAAAAAAAAAATTAATTTCTAAATCTGAATCTTGACTTCGGCTGCCATTCATGACATTGGTTGATCAAGTTTCTTTTATTACATATTTCAGGCAGCTGACAAGGACAAACAGAAAAGTGAGGCAAAGTCCATAGACTTGAGGAAACGCAAAGGCCTCTCTGAGATGTTCAAGTATCTTACTCTCATCGGTATGTCTTTTTGGTTTGATTACATTTCTCCCTTGGGGAGATGCAAAAGTTGACCAAAAAAAAAGTTATTTAAAGTGTAACTCAGATTCCAACATGTTTAATAATTAAGAAAGTTTTTTTCCCCAAACATATTTTCTTGAATAGATTTCTTTTGTGAGGAACAAGTTAAATCTTTAATATATATGTAATGCACACACGCACACAACCTCAAATTACACCCATTTGTGTCCTAGGTGTAGGTTTTTTTATAAATTTATATAATCAAAGAGCAAATTTACATATGTAGAACATCTCTCTCTTTTTTGATATTACAGGTTTATCTTACAGGAAGGGACTCACAGGCTCGAACCTACTGGCCTTGTCTGAGGCTTTGGAGATGCAGCCACTGAACTTGAGCCCTCACCAACAGTAAGGCCAGCCACTCTGTTCTCACTGTTAGGCCAAAATAAGTCTGGAGATGTAATCACTCTGCCTCTATCATTTTGGCTAGATATTTGAATCTGTGTTCTCAATTTGTTTTTTTTTTCCCCTTTTTTTCCAATATAGTATATAATTGTGAATAGGGGTTGTATGGTGTTCATCAAAGGTGATCTTCTCTGAGGGATAGAGCTGTACAAAGATTTAACCTATTATTAACGTGTAATCTCTTATTATGTACTTTCTAGCATTGATAATGGTTTTTTTAGTTCATGAAAAAAAAAATGCTGAAGTGGGGACCACTTACAATAAATATTGATTTTTGTTAAATCATCATCAATGTGAAGGAATATAGCCGATTTGATCCTCAGTATGAACAAAACCTTTGAAAACTTAATTTGAGTGTTTGAACATTTTTTGTATTTCCAAGAAATTACCTAGTGCCCACATAGATAGATGTATTGCAAATCTGCTTTTGAAACTATTTTTTTTCAACTCTTATTCTACTTGTTTATCTACAACATGTACATGCTGCTTACATTTTTTCCCCTACTTTGTAAATGACTCATTTGCCTTTGATATCGTAGGTATTTATCTGCCTAGCTAGATGCAATCTTTTACAGTTTTTTTTGTATTTCATGCCCTCAGTCTTTGCCTGAATTGCGAATTTTAGTGTGTATCTATGACTTATCATTGTATATTTTTATTGTTTTCAGACTCCCTGCAACAAAACTCTGGACTGGAAGTGAAAGTTATTTCTATCGCTGCATTTCACGGTATGCACAGTTTGTTGCTGCCATTGGTAACCCTTCTAAGGTAAGAGCCATTTGTTTTTCATAAATTAAATTGTCATATTTTCATTTATTCTTTGCTGGAAACAAATGTTAAGTTTGTAACATTGTACATGGTTTGAATATTTATTGCTCTTTTATGCTTTTTTTATTCAACATTTTGGCACAATTCTGGTTTCACTAAATCCATGGTCGCTACGAATAATGACCAGGCGCTATATATCTTTTGTTTGTTTAACCTTGCCTGTGGTTTCATGCCTGGCCAGGAACTTGGCATGGCAGACATTCAGCGATGCCGTGGGTTTGTCACACACCTGGGCCACCTCTACCTGCAGCAGAAGTCTCGCCTCACACATCTTGTGAATCATCATCTGACTCTCAGGTCAGTGAATGTTTTTTTTTATTCCTCTCACCAAAACAGCTTTATGTCACATCATTGCAACTCCACCTTGCCAATTATGTTGAGAATTTTTTTATATTTGCAAGACTGCCAAATGCAGCAAACAGAAAGTTTTATCTCAAGACTGGAATACTCCAGTCCTGGTTTCTTACACCTCTGCCTTTTTAAAATCATTTTAGAATTAGAAAGTTGTATGTTGAGAGAAAAAAGCATTTTTAAATTCTAAATTATCTCCTCATGTAAATTAGGTATTTGCTCAATCATAAGTTTTTGTTCATAATTTGTCTTTTAAAATAGATTAAGCTAGGATTAAGTTTACCCTAGCTCTTTGATAGAAGTTGTGCTCTTAAAATTCCCTTTGATAACCTTTAAATTTGACCACACACTAAAAAAAATTTAGAAATGCAATGTTTGCTATTAACTGAAACCTGTCATATCTTGACTAAATCTGGCAAAATTTACTTTTCAGGAAACTAATGTCCTGTCTGGCAACTCTAGGAGAAGTGAGTGTACGGCCTCTGCCGCCACAATCTCATAGCAAGGCTTGGTTGGTAGGTGTAATTTTAGTGATAATGATACCTCTTAAGCTCCTGGCAAATTTGTATCAAACTAACCAATTTGGCCGCTATTGCGGTGTAATACAAAGTTGCACATGGCTGCAACTAAAAAAACTTTTCAATGCAGCCACCTCTAAAGTATTTACTCTTTCATGATTGCATGATTCAACCCTTATGCTCATAACGTTTACAAAAGTTTTTTTTGTGGTTCAAATTTTTGCCTGGCATATTGAATAAAAAGCCTTAGGGTGGCGACATATTTTATTGTATGTGCAATTAAGCAGTGAAGCTTTTTAAAAAGCCAATTCTAAAAATCTTGACTGTTCTGTGGAGCAGCGTGGCTCAGTGGTTGGCGCGTCAGACTTGTGATCCGTGTGTCACGGGTTCGATTCCCAACCCTGATGCATGTTGTAAATGCCTTAAAGCAATTTATCCACACTTTTCCTCAATCCACCGCCTTTTAAATGGGTACCTGGCTATAGGCAGTGCTTGAAATTTTTAAAATAATAGCATTTGAGCGCCTAATAAGCAGCCATGCTGTAATGCTCTGAAATATGAGTTGAATTTGCTTTGGTGTGTATTGGCCTGCTGGAGTCTTGAGACTGCCTTTGGCGATGGAAGACTATAATCTATATTTTTTTTAATGGTGTGTGTGGCATTTTGTAAAAGATCTCTGCATCTTCAAATTGGGCATAACAGCTTGAATGATTAACTCATGTACTTGACAATATAAGAGGCAACATTTCTTAAGACTTGTTTGTTGTTTTTTTTTTTTTAATCATACCATTCTATTCTTATCTGCTCAACATAAGTTGGGGGCTATCTATAATTTTTGCCAGTGTTTAGGCACATGACATAAGCGTTTTTTGTTTTTTTTTTAAGATTGCGTTTTCTTATACATAAAATGATTAGTGTTATTTTTTTTTATTTTATATCAAATGAGTTCACTTCCAAACCCACCTAATGGGGTTTAGTGATTGGTAAAAAATTTGTTAAATTATATGAATTGTGCTATAGGCTTGTTAAAAAAATAAGATCTCAGTGACACAGTTTGAGTCTGACTGAAACTGCAACATGCAAATTTCTTTTCTCCTTCAGTTTCATTTAAGTGTTTTTGAAAACCTCAAAGTTGTCCATTATTTTGTGCTCTTAAGACAAGAAGTGGCCCTTGTTTTTTATTGAGCAGTATATTATAGAGATTGCTAAAACCTCATGCTATTTCCATCCAGGACCACATCAAGTCACTGACGACCGGACTTACTGAGGGTCTAGACCAGGTACAGCTTCTGTTGGACTCTTGTCCACGTCCCCAGCACCAAACGTCCACTGCTGGTCAAGACATCTACCCGTCCCCGTTCCAGCCTCACAGGTTGCCTGCCGCTGCTCTGTGGGCACATGGAGATCAGTACTGGCTGCAGTGCATGCAGAGAATAGAGGTTGGTGTTCTGTGGTTTTATTTTTCTGTTAATCAAATGTACGTTTTGTGCAAGTCAGGCGTGTTATGACTTTATGAAGTACATGTGCAAAAATAAAAACAATCATACAAAAAAAAACCCAAGGAAGTAATATGAGAACAAGAATTATCTTTTTCGTTCATATAAGAGTATGCTATTTGACGAAAGTGTAATACATGTTTTTGTAATTTGATTTATCTACAGTTTAAATCTTGTATATTTGTTCATGGTTACTGGTTTTTTTTTATTTGAATATTGGTGGATGTAGTTTACATTTATCCCACTGAACTTCGTGCAGATCTCAATCTGTCACCCCAAATAGATGATTTTGATATTGTAAATAGGCTTTGATTTCAGCATAAAGGAATATTAAAATTTTGTTTATATATGCCCAAATTACAATCTTTCCTGTTTGATCCATTTCAAAATACATTTGTTTCTTTCTTTTCTGGATATTTTTTAATTGTTTTAAAGAATGGTTTGACTATTTTTAGTACATGATAGTTCTCAGAAAATTGTAATAGCTAGAAGCAGAGGAAAATGCATTGCAGCAAAAAATTTCTCTATTTACTCCAGGATCTGTCCAATACTGTGCAGCAAGAGCGAGCTAAACTTGACAGTTTGCTAGAGAAGTCTATCTTGGGAAGGTATAAGTTATTTGCTTATTCTTTATTTTCATTTAAAAGCTCGCTTATGTGTATTTTCTTATATAGAATTTGTGTAAGGGTTTTTTTCTGTTATTTTTTGCAAATCTTTTATTTTTGAAAAGGTAAAATTTATTAGCTATGTGTATTAATTTCATTGTACTAAGTGGATAAGTTCATGAATAATTA
>BMAT01008927.1:117952-133898 GCA_019649035.1 Elysia marginata
ATCTTTATGGTTTATGTTTGTGAGACAACCAGAGTAGATCAGCATAAGCCCCTCAGTTAAAGGACTTGTTTGAGTTAAATTCCTTTAGTAAGAAAGTATCTATGATATAATAAATTATTTTTATTCGCTTACTTAAAAATAAATATCTTTGGTTACCGAAAGGTAGATTAATTCTTTTTTCTTTTTTTTACTCATCTAATGCACGAAGCAAACTTTCAGAAAATGTAAATCACTCAATATGTCAAATTTTTTTTCACTCTAATTTTCCTTGGTGGCCTTGCATTTCATTTAACAAGATAGAGGATTGGTTTAATAGGAGACTTTCAGTCTCGGAAATATGAATATTGCTCTAAATTGTGCAGTACAATATCTCATTTTCCTGTGCTTAACAAAGAAGGTGTCTTTTCAGGTGATAAAAATTGCTTCCAATCAACTTCAGCCCACTCATCATTAAGTGTTTCCATCTTCCAATCTTACATAGAAAATGCTGATGATTTGTGAAAGTTTTAAACTTGGGATGTTATTTTACATAAATAAGTTGTGATGTTGAATCCATTTCTTCTTAATTTGGAGAAAACAGTTCCAGTTGGCAATGGAGGTGATGAGCCTTAAAGATAATTCGTTAATTTGTTATATCAAGGAATCTAAAGAAGAGGATGGAGGAGGCGGTGAGGATAGACAGATGGAAGAATCTGTGGCCAAGGAAGACAACAAGGATGCAGCAGAGCCCAAGAAACATGAGGAAGAGGACACGCAAGGGAAAGACAAAAAAGAGGAAGATCAACAACCTAATGATCTTCCAGAGAATGAAGTAAGTGTGGTATACACAGGGTTTCTGATATGACTAGAAAGGTTAGGTATTTTAAAAACTTGCACAAATATTTATCGATTTTTTTACCATATTGTAGATCAGTCCTCCTTGTCAAAAGAAAATTTTTTTATAAACATGGTTTGCATTTACTGAATGCCGACGCATCACCGATTTATCAACTCTAGAACTTTTCCATATAGACGCATCACCGATTTATAAACTCCAGACCTTTTCCATATAGACGTATCGCCGATTTATTAACTCGAGAACTTACCCATATAGACGCATTGCTGATATATAGGCACTTTGCTGAAGTCTCTATATCTTATTTGAGATCGTATTTGGTCAGTTTGGAAGTTTGAGCTTACCTTTTCAGTCATGCTGAAGGCTAGGTAGATGTTTGTGAAAAAATTTTGGGTACTTTCATTATGAAAACCATTTTTTTTTACACTCAAGAGAGCCTTGATTGAAGAAGAGAGCCTTGATTCAAGTCTTGTATATCTCCAGATGTGACAATTATGTCAGAAGCTTTTAAAAATTACGTCCTAAATGAGACAAGCATTACTCATGCATACTGCCCAGATTTTATACACAGATGAAGCTTTGAGTTATTTCTCCTGCTTGTCTACCATGGAGTTTTAAGGGAATTGGTGTTCTCTCTGTATACATCTATTTATGATTTTAAGAAATATAATATAATTGTGCAGTCCAAGGTTCTTTTTATCCTGTTCAAGAGAAGTTGTGAGGTATTTCTACTCCTGCTGCTTCTCATTTTAGACTGCTATAGTAACACACACAGTGTGCCTCGATCCTTCACACCCTTTTCTCATGGGTGCTGGAGTTTGCACAGCATATACACATATTCACATTAATTTTTCTTATTTTGTGATTTGTCAACATTCAGACAGTCTAAAGAGTGATCAGTGATTTAATTTTTTACAAGAGAGACAAATTTGTATTTAAAAAAATGCTAATGTTACAAATATAATTTTATTTTTTCTTCTCTACAGTGTTTATACTATTCAGACTGTGTTACTTTTCTTTAGCTTCTAATTCCCGTGTAATATGATGTAAGAATAAATTTTTTAAACTTTAAATCATTACAAAGTTGTTTTTTTCCCTCTAAAGTATACTCCAAAAGAAGTCACTTACTGGGAATAATTTTTGTTCAAATAAAGTGATCAATATATAGGGCCAATCAGAGTGGCTTGAAAGTGACCAAAAAATATCATTCTCTATAAACTTCATGTCAGTTGCTGCGCTGTTCAAGTATCATAATCATGAGAAATGATACTTTTTAAAATAGGTAAAAAAAATTGTGTACCAAGCAAAATGAAAAAAAAATGTATGCATCTAGATATCAAAACTGTAGCAGAGGCCAAAGAGAGTTTAAACCTTTTTTCTAAGTAAGTGTGTGTATGTATTGATATGCATTTAACATTGTACACTTATGCGGTCCGGGTTTTTTCCATGAAAATGGAGCTGTGAGGTATTTCTCCCCTAGCTGCTCACCTACATGGACTGCTACAGTAAAACACCAATGTGCCTCGATCCTCCACACTTCTCTCTCATGGGTGCTGGAGTTTGCACAGCACATACAATACACGCACACACACCTAGAGTCAAGTATTTGAAACAAGATTTTGATTCTCCATGTTCTTAAAGTAAAAAAACGGTTGACCCATCTCTCCCTTCCATCATGTTTCTTTCCTTGCAACCGACACTCCTGCAGGTGTTTCTTGATTGCATGTTCCATGTTCTTGTGCTGTGACATTCTGTCAGATTTTGTGGTCATGAAAAAGTCAATAGCATTCAGTTGTACATTGTTTGAGGAAATTTGAAACTCTAGCACCTCCTGTAGGGCAAGACTAAGTAGTACTTTGTTCACACCAATTAAAGACAACTTGAATTTCAATCTTGGCAAGGGGCTATAAATGGGGATGCTCGTTTTGTGTCCTGGAAAATTTGCTATTTGGCTTATATGTAAAGGTACAGGTAGTCCCATACTCGACATGAGCGTAGGGGAACAAGGAGCAGGGTCCTTGTTTTTCTAGGCACACGGCAGAGTGAGGTAGTTTGCCATTGCTTTCCTCGCCGCCTTTACTTTCGCCGAGTCTTAAGAGACCTAGCTACCCATCAAGTGCTGGGTGGGCACAGGGGAGCAAATAAAATTTTAGCCCGGACTGGGGATCAAACCCTGGACCTCTCAGATAGCGGTCAACCGCCCTACCGATTGCGCCACTGCTCACCCCTATGTGTATTTAGATTGAAAATCAGTGGTAGTGCAGATTTTTATTTTTTTTAATTTATATTTTGGTGGTGGCGGGGGATGGGAGGTCTTTTGTATGATCAATATTTGATTTTTGAAAAAATTAATAATACTAAAATCCTTTGAATATTCATTACCATATTCATTTTGATCCTTTTAAAATAGGAATATTAATACACACAAGGAGCTTTTTTTTTTTTTCAGAAAGCAAGGTGACAAAGCATGTAAGAAGAAAGAAGAAAGAAAAAATTATAAATCATCAATATGTGTAGAAATTTCTTAATAGTTTTGAAGTCTTTGTTATTCTCTTTAACGATGTGTATTCACTGGATACGCAGTCCAGGGTATTTTCAGTGAAAGGTCAGCTGTGTACCCCCCCCCCCCAGCTGTTCCCCCCTGTATGTACTGCTACAGTAACCTACACAGTGTGCCTCGATCCTCCACACCTCTCTCTCATGGGTGCTGGAGTTTGCACAGCACATACACACGTATTGCACGCTTTTCCTCTCTTCTACTGAAATAGATGTGTAGTTTTGAGTTTTGAAAACATCTCTAAAATGGACAGGATGAGTCATTTTTCTGGGGGGGGGGGGGGGGGGTTGTGTGCATTTGTGTGTTATTTTAGTCCTGGTGAATTTCTTTCATTTATGTTCATTCATTTGTTTTTGTTGTTTTGTTGTTTTTTTTTACTTTTTATATGGTATATGTTCGTGATGATGTAAAATATGGATTATCAGGTATTATCAAAAAAGTTTTGTGACATCCCTAAATGGAGTATTTTTTTCTTTGTGGGCCCTTTTTCACTCTCCATTGACAGTACCCATAAAGTGCCATTTTTTTTTGGTTTTGGTTTTGGTTTTTTTCTTGCAGATCAGTGCAAAACTAGTTTCATTTGATCCTTCCAATAAAATTTGAAATAAGTGTCAAAGTTTGTAACTCTGTCAGGAGGTTTTTTAAAATGTAAATGATGTTTATTTAATTGATCTCATTCATGATCTAGCGTATTTATACAATCTGGAAACCTTTTTGGTTTCCACTTTTTAAAAATAGAACATTCTATTGACCTTTGTTGGTTAATTTAGTCGTCTTGACCTCTGCCCTATCAGGATGATTATGATGACAACAAAGTTGACCCTCACAATCAGGAGGAGAAGGAGAGAGAGGCGGAGAACCTGGAGCTACCGGATGACATGACCTTGGACGATGGAGAGAAGAAGGGCCAGGGTAAGAAATGAACTGGATGAAATGCAAGGCTATAGAGATAGAAAGATTGCCTTTTTGAGGGCAGGATAATATTTTATTAGCCAAAGACACATTTAAAGTAGATTTATTTCTCATTTTATCTGAAATTCATATTCAAATAAAATAATCTCTACCTTTTCACAAAGTTTTGATCTTTTTTTGCTAATGCTTACTTTTAATGTATCAGAAAAAAAATGTGTTTTCCAAGTATTGTAATGTGAAAATTGCTACATTTAACTATTTTCTATTTGAGGTGGAAAGGACAAAGAAGAGAAGGTGAGATAAAGCCACAAACAAAGAGGGAGTTTGCATTTTCCAATATTTGAGAGAAGAATAATCATAATTATTGTATAGCTTGTTAGGCATTTGTTTTTAATAATCATTTTTTTAAAAATCAACGCCAAATAGTTTCCCTTGAATTTTTTTCTATTTTGGAACAATAAATTTTGTAACTTAGATGTGCTGTTGACCTGGTGTTTTTTTTTTCCTTCTTCAAGATGAGGAGGAGGATATGGAAGCTGAAGAGACACCTGCTCAAGATGAAGAACAAAAAGATGAGGAGACAGGAGAGGAAGAAGGAGACGAAGAGGGAGAGGTTTGTACAAACAAAAAAAGAGAGTTTTTTATATAGCGCCTAATCCATTGAAATGTTCCTAGCACTTTACTCATTGTGATTATTAGTGAGCCTTTCCACAGAAAACAAGAGTTTTTTTGAAATAACAAATGGTAAAACTATAACATTAAAAGTTTTAGTAAATCTCTATTATTTGTCACTTTTTTTGTGTTAAAGTCCACTTTACAGTACTTGTGTAAGGGCTTAGTAATGTTTTAAGGACCAAAGTGAAGTTGTTTTGGTTGTTCTTTGTTTTAATTGTTTTAAGTTTTTTTTTTATTTTATAAATGCCGTAAAAAATAGAAAAGATCATATGCTTCCTTCTATATAGATTTCTCTCAAGTTTTGCTTGCAATGTGGCCCAATTTTTTGTACCTAATTTTATGTGGATATAAAGTATTCGGAGACAAAAACACAAAATTGACTTTGTTACTTTGATGAATATTTTCCATTTAAATCGACATTTTTTTTTCTGTTTTGAAAGTTTATTTTGTTGCAGTTATGGACACAGTTAATGAGTTGTGAGTTGATGTGGAAAAAATCTTTACTTCCGTAGACAAGATAGAAAGGAAATTATGACAAATTGTGGTCAAATATTTAAATGGGTATGTCTCATTTTGACTTATATAATTTTTATAACTTTTTACATTATATAATTTTTGCGATGTGAATTTTTTTTTTGTATTTTTACCAGTAAGAGCAATTTCTGAATTTTACAGGGCCGAGAAAAGGATGAAGAGACAAATGAGAATGATGAAAGTGAAAAACAAGAAGGAGACGTGCCCAGCACAAGGGCAGAGGAAGAGAAACAAGACGAGGAGAAAGAAGAGGAGGACGGACAGGGTGAAGATGGAACTTCTGCCCAGGTGAATTTTTCAGTTTTACACAATAAAACTTGAACAGCTTGTCGTTGAATGTGTTGTATAGGGGCTGAGCCAAAAAGTTTTTGATTTGTGTTAACTTATACCATAAGATTATCATTAAACTGAATTGTTATTGATACTTAATACTCACGTAGATAAGAAGGGTTTTATCCAACAATAGCGTCACTCTGGTTATGACCTGTGTTTAGGTACAGTTGTCTTTATTATTCATTCTTAGGAAAAATTGAATTTGAATTTGAAATGTTTACTCAGTATAAAAGGCCTGTGGCCCACAATACAATAACAGTTACAAAGTTTGGTGTACATTTGAATTTCCATATAATTCTTAGGAAGAAGAGAAAGAAGAAAAACCCTTTGGAGAATTAGAGCAAGATGAAGACCAGACGAGGCAGAAGCCTCAAGACCAGATGGACACGGCAGACGATAAGGCCTCAGGGGATGCAACTCAGCAAGCTCAGCTAGCAGACGCAGCAAGGGAAGAGGAAGAAAGAGCTGGAGGAGGTATGGAGCAAGAAGAACCAGTTGTTAAGGACCAGGAACAAGACCAAGATCAGGTTAGTTGACGTTTGTCTTAAATTGTGGGTATGGAATATTGATATACCATCAACGTAAGCAAAAAGTAAGTTTATCTGCAACTTTTTATGCTTAAATGTCTCCATGGGTCACAAAAATTAAATTGAGTTGATTGAAAATTGACTAATGCAGAGTTAATTGTATTTTGAAAGGCAAAGTTAAGTTTAAAAATTCGATAAGATCTACATGAAAATTTTGAAATATGATCTTGTGAATTTTGTAGGCCTATTTGCATAAAACGAAAATTTAACACCAAATCAAATCAGTTATGATATAAGCAGCTCTTGCCAGTTTAGGAGATTTTTATATATTTTCCCAGAGAACCAATTCAACAAGCCTCCTTAGTTGTTTTGATCCATTTTGACTTTGTTTTTTTTTATATTGGCTGGCGTTTTCAGAAAGGCGTAGGTGCTGCCAGTTCTGAAGACCCAGAGGGCAACTTTGGACAGAAGTCTGAACAGACGACTGAGAAGTCATCCTCACAGAAAGAGCTTAAGGTTGGAGCTTGGGAGATTAAATAAAGAAATAAACAAAAAAACATCATATCAACACACAGATAGTATAAAGGTCTATCTTAAAGATGGATCAAAATGACACTGATCCAATATAATTACCTTTCTTCATTATCTCGTCCTTTAAATTTCAAATAGGCCAACATCGTATGTTAAGAGTATAGTAAAGCTCCTTATTATAAAACAGAGTAGCCGATTGGTACAATTTTTTTACTCAAAACTTTTTATTTTGAGGTAGACCACTATGTTACTGTTAGCAGCGTGACGATGTGTATCTCTTATTGTCTACAATCATTAGAGTAGACTTTCTTGGGGGTCAAATTTTATTGCTTTTATATTTGTACAAAGGAATGTAAGCTAAACAACTTTGAGGGTGTATTGTGATTGTAAAAGTTTTAAAAAAAAACTAAAGGCTTTAAAAAAATGTATTTTTTCCAACGTTCTTGCTTTTTATTGTAGAAAATTATGGTCACTTTTTGCTACTGACAACCCCTGAAAAATGCTTTGTTTATAAAACTGGAATTCCTCTGAATCTGTTTTTTTTTTTAGAGGCAACGTAAACCAGGCCAGACTGACGACCAGCGTTCTTTGGGGTCTCGGGATAAAGAGCACGGTCAACTCAAGACTAGAGAGGAGGACAAGAAAACAGAAGATGGTAATGCCTCCATCGTTAATATCTGTGCTAACTTTTTTTGCTGTTTGTTTATTTTACCGGTACCAAAATATATTTCCAAGAAACAGCAAGCTTGAACTTGTTCACTTTAATTTTTGTCTTGTTTTATAACCTTTTTTCTTTACATGTCTATATTAATCTATTGGAAATTTGGAGGATTTTTGGTATTCAATATGCAGTGATGCATTCTAAAATGGAAGTCTACTCTACAAATAACAACAGTTGTTAGTAAATCAAAGTTAATAGTTCTTAAATTTTTTTCTGTCTCTCTTTATCATTTTGTAACTAAAATCTTTGATTCAACAGTAAGCTGTCTAATAAATGTAAATTTTAAGTTAGCAGTGCTGTTACCCTTTTTGAGGTTTTATTCATTTTCCTTTTCAGTCTTACTCCTCAAAACATTTTTCAGTGGCATAGAGTTTACAGATTTTATGAATCTTAAAACTCCCAGAGAAAACGCCTAGCTTTTAGACAGCTTGTAGAACGAATGAGTTGCCAAACATTGCAGAAATGAATGCGTATCTTCTGTATCTGTTCAGGATTTTTCTATGGCTTTGAATTGTGCGTGTACAATAATTTGTTGAGAGCTTTAGAATTCCTTAACTGTTTGTATTCTGTATAGAAGCTGATGATGCAGAACTGCAAGAGGAAATGGAAGAGGACAGAAAGCAGACAACTTCCAGGGAGTACCAGCATGTGAAGGACCCCAAAAGCCACTGGGACGCCCAGACCGTGGACGCCGCAACTGAAGAGCAGACACGAGAAACACAGGCCGTGCCAGCCCAGGATGAAGGAGAGGACTTGGATAATAATGAGGAAGATGTAGAGATGGAGGAGGAAGAAAAAGAAGATGACACTGTGAGTTTACCCAATAAATTTTATCTCTTTTGTTTTATATCTTATTCTATTAAATTAGTTTCATTAACCAGACACAGTAGATATGCAATCTGACAAAAAATAAGTCACAAATATTTTTTTTTTGCCTTTTCTAAAAGTCCTTGCAATACAGCAATTACCACAGGCAATCGGGGTATAACATGCACTAGTCAAATTTTTTACAAATTGGGTTATACAAGTTTTTTGTGCCTGTTTCACCCTCATATCCTCTCAAAACGTTTATGAAGGTTCTTTTGCTGTCACTTCTGTCACGTTGTACATTTGTGAGGTACAAAATATGATACATTTATATACATATACAAATGTGAGGTAATCAGGTTGGATCAGGCACAAGTCATTCATACTAGTTAAAGTTAGAGCCCTTTTAATAAAATAATTTGCTTTACGGTAAATCATTTTTATTGTCTTCAAACCTAAATAGCTCAAGATATAGATAAGCTAGAGTTGTAATTTTTCAATCTCTTTAAGGGTCTAGAATACAGTTTAAGAAGATGCCAATAACCCAACCTGCCAAATTTGTGATATGTGTCTAATTTGCCCTCATCACCTTACAAATATGTTTGGGGTTAGGGTTACTTTTGTATGACATATTTCCATAACAAACACTCTTTGTTTTTATAGGATGCCCCAGAAATTCAAGATAAGCGGCCTTCAAAATCCAGGAGTAAAGAAAACCAAGATAGTAAAGAGAATGAAGCTTCTGAAACTGAAGCTGATCAAAAGCTTGAGACAGAACATGTTCAAGTTGATGGGGATCGTATCCTGACGTTCACAGCTGAAAGAAAGCCAGAGTCAACCATTCATACAATCTTAGAAAATTTGCATCTGGATCCCTCCGTAAGTTGTGTAGATTAGTACCTTTGGCCAATATAAAGTCTTAGAACCTGTGAAATTTATTTCTAAATTTATGTACAAGCAAAATCTTTGCCTCTATCCATTAATTTCTTTGCTGCTTTCTTTTCCCTTATCCTTTCCTTGAGTCTTGGGTGTACAGGCTTAACTGAGAACTACAACTAAAAAAGGATAGAGCAACAGAATCATCTCAAATTGCGTGTTCAACTTTTTATTCTTGTTTTGCATTGGTTTGTCTGTGAAGAACTGTAGCTGTGGGAAAGAATTATTTCAGAAAAGCGATGGCACTGTTTATTGTTCCTACCAAGTATTTTTCCTGTTTCCCCAGCTCCTTGAGAGTGATGTTGAGGAAATGCGTACAGAACTGGAGCAGAAGGTCCAAGTCTGGTCTCACTCTGGAGAACAACATGCTGACTTGGTGGGTGTTGTGGTTGAATCTACTTATTTTTTTTTCAATAGTGTTTGATAGGGCTTTGACCAGTTTTAGAAAAGTAAGGAATATAAGCAACCACTTTTAAAAGGATGTAAAAAATAAGTTTTGTTGTAATTTTTGTTTGGGTAAATTTGAGGTTTCTCTCACATAAGCCAAGAATATAAATTATGATTCCATGTGTTAAGTGGATACAACTAATACCATCTTGCCTGCAATAATGTTGTGATGAAATTTATTTAGCAAAGAGAAAAAGCCAGTTCTTTAGCAATTTGTTTTTTTTATGTTAGATAAAAACTTAAAAGAATTCCACTTTATTCAAAACAACAACTTATGTTAATGTAATAAAATGCAGCTCTAACATTGAATGGTTAGTTTTACTGAAGAATAATAATTATTTGTTCTGACTGTGCTCTTGACTCAAGTTTGAGATTCTGGCCTAGTACTTCTGAAGCCTTTTATAATATTTCTGTGTTTGACTATTGTTGTGTTTCCAGGCCAGGGAAGCCTCAGAGGCCTGGCAGAAGTACCAGGCAATCACGTGCTCTCTGTCCCAGGAGCTGTGTGAGCAGTTGAGACTCATCCTGGAGCCATCCCAGGCCACGAAGCTTAAGTGAGTTAACATTTTAAACCCTGGCGCCCCAAGCCTTATTTCCCCCTTTATCTGGCCTGCCAAGTTGTAGATTCAGAGCTAGGTTTCTTGGTCTGAGTTTATCAGTATCAGTTTCATTGTCCACTGCTGATGAGACATTATTTAGAAATAGAAAATGAGTCAGGCCTCAGATTTCAAAATATTTGCACTACAGTGTTCAGGAATATAGGGCTCATCCTGATAAATCGTACTGCTACTACTGGTTGAAAGATTAGGTAACCACTTTTGTTAAACTTTATTATATATGATTTAAGTACGTGATTTTTTGTTAAAATCCATACTTTTTTTTCTCACTTTGTTGGAACACAGTTTTGGTGGTGATCAATCCAATTGAGAAGTAACCAGGCATGCGTCAAAATTGCTTTAGAGGAACTATACACAGTTTTACTAATCTCTTTTATTCTTAGTGGCTTGTGACATTGCTGATTTCAACAACCAATATCTTGAGCTGCACATAAGCCAGGACCAGGAAAGCTATTTTCACCACTGTAAAAGTTAAGAACTTAGCTTTCCAACAGTAACAACTTCTTGATAAGTGACTTTATTGACAGACACCTGCCCTTCAATTTATAGCAAGAATTGATTCCTTTTCTTTCAATCTTGTTATTTAAACAGGGTTGGGTTTGTACAAGTTGACAATTTAAAGACAGAAGTTTGGTTTTAAAAGACAACAGTGCAGAACTTTAATTAATACATTTCTTCTTTCTTTTTCTTATCAGGGGAGATTACCGGACAGGAAAAAGGTTGAACATGCGTAAGGTGATCCCATACATAGCCAGCGAGTTCCGCAAGGACAAGATCTGGCTGAGACGAAGTAAACCAAGCAAGCGCCAGTACCAGATCATGATCGCCGTGGATGATTCGGCTAGCATGGCAGACAACCACTCCAAGCAGGTAACTTGCTTTTGTTTCATAATTATATTCATATACCTGATAATGCTTTGGAATAATTTTTTTTTTTGTCGTTCAGATACAATTCTGTCGTCTTTTACTCAGACGTTCAACTTTTTTGGTATTTATTGATAATGAACACAGAACAGAGGAAAGGAGTATTTCTTCCACCTAAGCAAAAGCCAATCCATAAGAAACTTTTATTAGTTTATGCTTAGTGTTATTTTAAACCGTAAAAAGATTAACTTGAATATTGTACATTTTGTTATCTCTCACAGCTTGCCTTTGAGTCCCTGGCCTTAGTGTCAAATGCCCTGACCTTGCTTGAGTCTGGTGACCTTTCTGTGTGCAGGTTAGTCTCCACAAGTGTAAAATGAAGGGAATACCTAGACTTTTAAACTTTTTTGTTCAAGCAATGTTTCACTGTAATTAACACTTGATGAAATCACCATTCTTGCCTAGTCCCGTCAAATAAAGTCTCCTTTTATCTGACACTTGTACTCCTAAAGAGCAATGCATCACGATGTAGGTGCTGTAGCTAATGTACATTTTTAATCCATACCTGCATACTTACACACATACATGCTGGCAATTAGAAGCAAGGAACAGTTTTAGTAAAAATCTATGCAGACAGTTTATTCCCCCCTTATCTATGATTGTACAGAGTATTATTTTTTAAATCTGTGACAATTTAGTGATGAACATATTTATATTTCATTTTAAAAATACTTTACCCGATTCTCAATACCCATTTCTGGGAAGAAGACGCTACAAACGGATGTTGTTTACAACTGTGATCTTGTTATTTATTTTATCTCATGTGATCTTCTTTCTTCTTTCTGAGCTCAGGATAGTTTAATGCCCAATAGCTAAGAAAAAAGAATAGAGACAGTTAACAGCATTTGCAAAGCTTCGGTAGTCTTTTGATTTTTTGATTTTTTTTGTGTGTGTGACTTGCTAATTAGGCTCGTAACCAAAGGATTGTGTTTTTTATGGACAAAACTTGATAGCTCTAACTTATAGGTTATTCTTAAGAGAAATCAGGATTCTCTAGTACGATAATGATATGGTTTACAAGGCTTTATAATATTTTCATTGAAACTTTTAAAAAATCAAATGTATTTACAGCTTTGGAGAGGAGGTGCGAGTATTACATCCATTTTTTGAGCCATTCACCCACCACTCTGGAGCAAACATTCTCCAGCAATTGACTTGTGAGCAGAAACAGACAAAATATGGACAGGTATTGTGTCACATCGTAAATTTACAGATGAGCATTTTATTTCTAATCCAGTCCATTCGAATTTTCGGTTTTTGCGATAACATGCCCTTTTTATATATATATTATATTAGACATGTGTTGTGGATACTCTTGGTTTTGTGTGCAGTGCTTTGAGCTTTCAGAAAAGCGCGCAATAAATGAAAATTATTACTACTAGTATAATAGTTGTTATATTGCTATTATTATTATTATTATTATTATTATTATAATTATTGTTGTTGCTGTTGTTTGTTGTTTTCATTATTGTTGATATTATTACATTAGTTATTATTGTCATTTTCGTTATTATTATTTGTATTAGAAATCATTATTTTTATTTTCCATCTTGCTGTTCTATCTGTAGCTCCTAGACACAGCCCTAGGTCTGATGCAGCAAGCTCAGCTCAGATCAGGGCCGAGTGTCGGGGGTCGGGAACAACCAGCACAGCTTCTACTCATCTTGTCTGATGGCCACGGTGTGTTCAGAGAGGGCATGGATTTTGTGCGGAAGGCTGTGAGGCGAGCCCGACAGGCCCGCGTTTTCCTCGTGTTCTTGTTACTTGACAGCCCTGACAAAAAGGTGAGAATACACACTCACAATAAATCTCTCCCCTTTAAAGTCACATTTTTAGACTCAATTTCTTTGTATATATTTTCTGTGGAATTTTAAGGGATACTTTCCAATCAGTTTCATCATAGTGAGCACAATTTTCTTACCTTACAGAATTCAATTGGAACTTGATACATGTTGAAATTCTTATTGATTGGGCCTACCAACAAGACCTCTCAGTGGCTCCAACTGTAGCAATTTCCAGACCTTAGTTCTCAAGGCTTCAGAATTGTTGTCATACTTACAGTATGCAGGGTTATATCCCAATTGCCACAGCCTGGGTTAAAGACATTTCTAAAAAACTCTCTGTTTTCCTCAAGTTCTCAAATATTTTTAAAATCTCATTATCTCATACTATTGCATTTTTTTGTATTTCAGAAAGATTGAATTTCCTTTGATATAATATAAATATTTAATACTGATGTCCGTATCAATAGAGAGTCTTGCTTATGATTCAAAACAATCCCAATATCTTGAGTTATCAATAAGGCTTTTGCAGTGAAGGGACAATGAACAATGTACAGACTAGGTCCAAATTGTATTCAGATTTCTGATTTTCTTTTTCTTTCATAGCATATCCTGACGGTTCAATTTTTTGATAATTCAAAGTCAGATTTTGATTCCATGGGGTTTGAAATAACGAACCTAGACTGTATATATATTATGTCATCTCTAGGTAGTCAGAATAATGGTTTTGTTTTAATTTTTTTTTTCTTTCTGCAATGCTATTAAATTGAAACAGTTCCATAGTGCCTGAAAGGGACATTATAATGTCCCTTTCAGAAAAACATCAGTCAATTAGTTTTCAGTAATGTACTTTTACATCAAGAAACTATTCCTTTATGCTAAAGAATCACTGTATGTTTTTTCCAGGGCTCTTTACTGGATGCCAGAGTACCCATCATGAGCTCATCAGGACAGGTAGGTGATCAAATAAGTCTCTTTGTCTCTTGGTACGGTATTAAAAAATATAGTAATTAATTCCAGTTTTTTGCAACATAATTACACAAGTGAACTAAAATTGTTAATGTGCATTTATTTAGCAAGCCTTATTCTATTCAAATGAATCTTAAGTCGCCAGCCTAGTTTTGAGATATAGACTTTCATAGTTTTGCGGGTGTTCTGAAATCAATTTTTTTTCATTTTAGATATTGGCGCTGAAACAATTTAAGAAGTTCTCACACCTGCTTTATTTTTTAATTTCATGTTTTATTTTTTCATTTTAAGCGATTTGGTTGCTAAGGACTTTAAACCTTTGTAGTTGTCTAAACTTAAAACACAATTTTCTCCTCTTTCTGAAATTTATTACGTCCTAACCCTGCTGACTTAAAAACCACTTTATAAATTCACACAGAATAAAGATAGAGCTTTTCTGTTTGTTGTATCTAAAAGTGGAGAAAGTGAACCTTTCTGTGATACTAATATCTTGTTTGACTGGTTGCAAAACAGTTGTGCAAATGATGAAATAATGAGTGATTTTGATCCCTCTGTTACTGCTTCAGCATTCTTGTGCTTTAAACATCAGCATTTTTCTGTCTGTTTGGTTATTCCATATTTAAAGCATCTATAAAACATGTACAGAACCTAATAAGTTATTCCGTTGCTCCTCAGATTCAAGAGATTAAGTCGTACATGGAGTTGTTTCCCTTCCCGTTCTACATCTTCCTGCGCGACATCAACTCAATGCCGCAGATTCTCAGCGATGCCCTCAGGCAGTGGTTTGAGTTGGTCACGGCTTCTCATACATAAGACAATACTGGAGGCTCAGCCCAAGTCTCAGTGTGTCTGTGTTTACAGTCAACACCGCTTAAGTCAATCACCAGGAGACGTCAACACCGCTTAAGTCGATCACCAGGAGACGTAGCCAATAACTTTAACTTAGGTGAAAAATTGAATTACGAGCAAGTCTCTTATATATTTGTCTCCATGAAACATGCACACACACACAAAAAAAATTTGTTTTAAATCAAGTTATCTGAAAATTGATCTTAACAACTTCAACTTCCTAGAGTTGACTGTATATGTTTATAAAACCAGTGCCAAATCATTACATGTTTATTTCAGATGTGTTTGAAAACTACAAAAGTCAACAAGTATGGACTTAAATAATTTGTTGAGAACAGTAAAAGTTTATTTGAACTGTTTGAAGAATACGAAGAAAACCAAAATGAAACTGGCGCAGGGGATCAACCTTAATGACAAGACTCCCCTAAAGATGTTTTTAGTTTAAATAGACTAGTTTGTACTTCTTTCTTCTAAAATCAATGCCTATTAGATTACAAGTCCAGTTTATTTTGTGATGGACAGCAAAAAAACTTTAACAATTACCGTACATTTTAAAACCATATACTATTAGTTTTATTATTGCATGTTAAATTCAGCCATGGAGAGATACGTCTGCACATCCAGAAAATGATTTTTAATTTAGTAGATCTAAATGTATATACTTTTCCTGTGTAGCCATTTTGATATGTTTGTTGATGTGTAGGTGCTTTCAATAAATGAACAGAAATGTGAGTTTGACAGACATTTTTCTGATATCAGAAAACATAGTATCTATGCAAAATGATTTCTGTATTATTTTTATTCTATAACAAGGGAAATACATGTACGTGTATTTGTTTTGGAGAGCGGAACTCATATGAAGTTTGTAATGTCTGCATAATTAAGCGTTTTTGAATCGATGTGGACTGTCTGGACCAGTCATCTATTTTCGCTATTACATTGTGATATGTAGGGACATAGTTCTTCTCAAAGTCTACTGTCAAGTATTGAG
>BMAT01008927.1:211033-222650 GCA_019649035.1 Elysia marginata
TCTAATGTATCATTCCAAGGCAGCAAGGCGATCATATACTATGCCCTAAAACGGAAAAAAAAATTCCCTACGGCTACACCGATTAAAAAAAAAAAGTAAAAAAAAAACAGACTGAGAAAAAAAGACTTAGGATATGAGGCTCTTTAAAAACATCATACCTTGATTTCCTCTCAAAAAGGACTGCTGTGAAAGCCGCGGTAAAAGCCGGAATAAAGGATGCCGTGAGTAGATACATACAGCCAAGCAGATGTCTGCCCAGTCGGGGAGGAGGAAAACAACCGCGCCGGGACACACACACAAACCAACAGAAAAAAAGAAAGAGAAAAAAAAACAAAACCAGTTTCACTCAGGGCCAGAAGGGTGGCTTTCCTCCTACAGGCATTCCTGTGGGTTTTTTTTAAAGTTATATGAAATTTTGATTGCGACTTTATGATGAACTCGTATGTCTCTCAACAAAGAGAAGAGCACATAACATGGACATGGGGGCATTGTTTGCCTCCACTAAGAGATGAAGTTAATAAATTTGAAGTTCCCTGAGTGGGTGTTGCCGTCCTCCCGTACCTGGCAGCAGCAGCTGTGAGAATTATTGATAAGCAATTCAGAAAACAACAATAACAACAACAACAACAACTCGGTTAATGCCCTAACTTTGCCATGTTTAAAAAAAATAAATAAACAGCAGTATAGTGTACATGAAAACTGTAACAGAAAGGAAAACAAAAACTTCCGTAACACTAACAGGCATTGGGTTCATTAGCTCTTGTGTCAATAACAGGGGATGGACACCAGCATATTAAAATGTAAGGGAGTTTTGAGTTTCTAGACAATGCAAGAAGCTTGGTGTGATAAATGATCGAAGTCAGGTGCTTCTATCAAGATGTGACCCTATACTAACTTCTTGGAGTTGGAAGAAAACTGAGCTAACTCTGAGTAAAGTAATTCAGATCTTGAGTTATGGTAGAATTTTCTAGAGAGACTTTAACAAAGAGGCCTATGATTGTCATGTGACGCGATGATAGGACTTAACTGCTACCAAAATATTCTCCACCATGATATATTTTGTAATGACTGCAAAAAGGCATTTTTTTCCTTTCAAAATTTGTCCAAATGTGACTGTGTGAAAAATACTTAAACCAGCACAGATCGGAGCCTACTGGGTACCAGCACAATGGGGGAAAACTTAAGCATTTTTTAAACTATTTCCACCTACAACTGTTTCTTCCCGATTTTATATGATCAAAGTCGTATGATTTAGACAACAAAATTTTACCTTCATTAAAAGACAAAAAGGCTTCATCTGTTAAATTTTGTTTTACACCAAGAATAAAAGGGAAAAAAGTTTATTTTATTGCTAAAGAAGTTTTGGATAAAATAACGTTTTCCTCCTGAGGCAAACATTGAAAACTCAGAACTGTACTAACTATAAAAACTGCTCATGTCGTTATTTTTGTTCTTTTTTTTTTCTTCTTTCAAATTATAGATAAGAGAAAGAAGACTACCACTGATGTATGACATTATCCACAAAGCCTTGTTTAAACATAATGCACATTTTTTTTCTGTGGTGAGATTAGGGTAAGATAGTGTAGAACACCCCAACACCACAACTGTTTTCACACTGTAATATTATTTTGTTGTTTTTTTTTGTCCTAAATCATAGTAGTTAGTGCAGCACGTCTATTGATTACATTAAGGCCATAGCCGAAATCTCCCTAAGGCACACGGAAAAATAAGGAACACAAAGTTGGAATACAAACCTCTATACATGTATAATGTTTATATGCATAACACAATAATTTTTATATAAAAGAGAAGGAACGGTGAAAAGTGAATGCATAAAGACAGAGGACACAACCCACAACCTTACGACAGTTTTATATCACTGTGTCTCTTTTCACACTTACCTGGTTTTAGGGGACAGGCAAAATCAAATTTAAAACTACAGTCCATGCAAACATTTTGCGATTTACAAGTCATTTTAGAAAAAAAAATATCTACAGGCATAAGTGGTAAAGATATAATCCGAAAAATTTTTTTCTACCAGGCAAACTCTAAGAATTTTAAGAATGGTTGCATGCAAGTTTTTTCAAAAGGTATTTTTGACAACATTTGAAAACAAAAACAAAACAAATTTTGTCGTTTCTATGATTAACTGCTTTCATTATGCTTCAAAGACCAAAAAAACCTGTTGGTTTTTTTTAACTCCTCTCAATTTTTATGTCTAGTGAAACTTATGTTTTACAAACTTCACAATTACTTTTGATTCAGATTTCTTTTGGAGAAAAGTTTACTGAGAGGAACATTGTTGGACAGAAGTCAAGATCAATTCGAACTGAGGCTGCCTTGGTTTGTATGAAAACTTGTGTAAATTTTGTTTTTAAAGCTGGTTAAAATCTTAGCATGCACAGCTAAATCTAAGAAGCCTCATATAAAACATTTGATAACATATATATATATTTTAAAGCTGCGTGCCTTGCTCCGTGTGGGAGCAGGGTAGGGTGGGTTGTGTCCCCTAGAAAGCACTACCAAACACAAATTAGAGGAAAAGAAAAGTAAAGAAAAAACTGAAAGCAAAGGAAATGAGTTTTGTTGCCTGTGAGGGCTACCTTGACTTGCTCTCTATCAGAATAGCGAGGATACAAATGGGAATACCACAGATGAAAACATTGTAATACACGTAAAACCCCACCAGCCGCCTGAAACATGAAGATTTCGCAAAGTTCATTAGTGACATAGAAAAAGATGATTTAATTACACACATACAACGCAGCAAGAATATAAATTATGTCCCGCATTCAGGGGGAATGAGTTGGAGGTTGGAAATTCATTTTTTTTCTTTATAAAACACCATTGAATTTGTTTTTTTTCTTCATACTTTTAAATACACAAAAGTCTTAGTATCTTTCCACAAAACATTCATAATTTTATTTAATTTTTCACGTTTTGGAAGCTTAGCAAAATACCTTATTCAAAACAGCACTGCCTTTGAACATTAAAATTTCAACATCCGACTTACCCTGGATGCAAGACATATACAAATATATACATACATGATAAAACCCTGCCAATGAATGTTTTTCACAATCCAACAGTGAATAAACTGTAAAATAACCTTAATCTACAAAAAACAAAACAAAAAATAAAAATCCCTACGTAACAACTACTCACCAATCAGTAATATTTAAGATTACTTGGCTTTCCTATTGTGCCACTATCAAACAGCAGAGCTCACAATTAGAATAGCCAGGTTTTTCTTGTTCATCTGAGCAAGGCAATTCTTATGAAAGAAATCACAATTGTGGACTCTCCCCTTTCACTTCCAGTCAATGAGGATTAATGCTCAAGAATTTAAGCTCATTTTTTAAAACCATTGAATAGTTTAGATGCTTTCACTCTAGCTTTCTTTTCTTTTCATAAGAAAATAAAAGATTTCTGCACATTAAAACCGAATTGCTGATATATTTTAATGAAGTAATTTTTTTTCTTCAAAATCTGCAATAGCCCCAGACGCTTTGAAATCCTCAAATAATAAAAATGTTTCCTACTTTATGAAATGGACACACAAAGTGCTAAAACTACAAAAAAAAAAAAAAAAGAGCTATCATGTGTTTAAAAATCAATGAATGATACACATTAACTTTATCATAATATGACAGATCTAAGACCACTTTTTTAAATATTAAAATAACCACAATATATAGTATACTGTTAAAATAATATATTTGTCTAGATATTCCAAATAAAAATTATTTGAAATGACAACTTAGTGAACTTGGCTCGATTCTTAAGATTTTAATATTTTTTAACAGAATCTTTTAAAAAGACTGCAAAAGCTACATAAAGATGTATTGAGGGTTATAGAATACTGTTGTTTAATAGAAGGAAATTATTTGTGTACAATGGAAACCTCAAAATTCAAAGTTTGAAAATATAAATTTCTCATAACTCTGATAACACTACAAATTTATCATAATTTGAAGTTTTCTATATGTGTGGGGTTTACTTTACCTCTTTGGAGTTGTTGAATTTGAACTCATAATTTGAAGTTAGCAAAGTTCAATCCTCTTAAAACAAGCTTATAGTGATGCCTGTAAGTTGGTATTCATTCTGTTCCCCAAAAATTTCTTTGTGACCTCAAATCATGTTAGGCTTACGATAAATACACATTTAGCAAAGTTGCCCTCCTAGTAAAACCAAAATGAGGTGTTTTTTTTTCCCCAAGCTATAGAATCTCTGTGTTTGTCCTTGTAAACAAAAGGCTGGGTTACAGAGGAGGTACTAATACTGGCTACAGAGCAGAACAATTTCCAAGTGAAATAAAGCTATAAACTGCTCCCTTGCATATATATTTCAAACCCTTTCAATTCAAATTTTGTGTCCATTCCTTGAACATTGGAATTAAGAGGTTTCCACTGTACGTATAAATATAACAGAGAATCAAAGTGTAGAAAAACTTACCTCCATAGGCAGAACATTGATATAAACATGGTGCCATTAATGGTAAGGAATATTGATGACTGCAGCGTTTCAGGAATAAACCGTCCCAAGTAATACTTTACTCCCTTTTTCTGAAGAAGGCCAGCCATCTGAAAGTCAAATGTTGAGAAGCAATTTAAAAATCTGCCACAAAAATTAGATTGTGCATACATGTGTCCTAGTGTTAAAGACAGTAACTTTCATACTGCAGCTGGATAAAAATCTAAACGAGAAAGAGCATCAAAGGTGCTTACCAAATGGTTAAAAAGTAGGTCAAGTCAGCCTAACGTTCAAAAAAGGCAAAAAGTCTAGTCCATCAAACAGTTGTCCAATTAGTTTGACTTTTGTTGTATGTAAGTTGTAACTTGTAAGCTTATGGAAAGTATTATTTGAGTTAGTATTCTAGAGCATATATATATATATGCAGCTTAACCTCTTCGTGACCTATACATACGCTGTACGTCCTATTTGTCATGACAAAGATGCGGTGGATTTTGCCGTTACCCATGAGGCTTAGTGGTACAATGTACGTAGTGCTTTGCACTGCATATGAGGCGCATTTAATGCAGAATTTTGAAAAATTTGACATTATAAGTGAAGTTCGGCAAAGTTAAAAATATATGAATAATCCCACTATTTAACAAGGAATTGCCCCGTCAAGGCGATTGACAAACCTATGTCACGAAGGGGTTAAGTTCACAAACCACCAATATGGTCTCTTAAACAGACAATCCTGAGTAACTCAACATCCAGATTGTGCAAACAAATGGACTAAGCAGTTAGTATCAAGTATGTGTGTTAGATCAAGATAACGCAACAGATTATAGATGTTGTGTACCTAGATCTCTCAAAAGCCTTTGATAGCCTTCGTGTCACATCAGCGTTTACTGTTGAAACTGCAATGCTATGGCATACAGGAAAATATTCTGAGATGGATTCTAAGAGACTTTCATAAAAACAGACTCAGAATGTCGTCGTAAACAGCGGATTGCCACAAAGCATGGTCACTGCATAGCTTAAACGCCTTCAACAACAGCATTGATCGACACTCAGGAACTACAAATTATACACTTTTTTTTTCATACAGTACCACATTCCCGCAACATGAAGCGCTTCGATCTTTGCAAGGTAGTAGGGATTGGAAACCTTACAAACATCAATGGGCTTAGGGCCCTTGTTCATGAATATTATTGTATTCTTTTATAAAACTCAGTCTAAGAGGACAATATGAAGGCATGACATCTAGATTAGAATTAATGTCCCTTTGAAGAAGAGATCTGCCTACTGAAACTGAAAGAATCCTAATTTCAATTATCTCTAAAACTATCAATTTGTGACCATTAAAATTTACAAATGTGTTTTCAGCAAAGCATTATTTATCAGAAAAACTTATTTATTATAAATCTAATTAAATTTATACCTAACTATCTGGGTGTGACTTCGGTGTAAAACTAAAAAAGTGCACAGTATAGGCCTAGTTAGACATAATCTAGATCTATCTACCATCTTTTTTGGCCCTCAGTTGGGCAATATTCAACTCAACAAGACTTTTTTAAAAAGGAAATAAAGAGACCAACGTCCAAATTCTACTCCTTAGCCAGTCCACTTGTAAACTCAGAAAATCTTAGGCATCTGGCCATTTACAATGAATGCCGTGTGAGACTGGCCGTGTGGGTCTAAATTTTAAAAGGCTAAGCCCCACCCCCACCCCAAAAAAATGATAATTCATCCATTTTTTTTGCATAAGTCTAGATTGAAGATCTAGTCTAGATTTATATTAATCGCTACATGAAGAAGTCGCCTTGTTCTATCTATATCTAGATCTCTATATCTAGACGTAGATTAGATTGAGGCGCAGGTCAAAGTGCAGCTTCCTTGGCCAAGGGTTAACTCGCTAAATTATCTTGTTGAAGCTATATAGGGAATGCTTCCTACCATGTAAAGAGTTCCATATATCTTAAGAGCTTCTGTAAATACATTTTTCGCAACATCAGTCGAAGCTTTTGTGCAATATGGGGTCCAACAATGTCCAAGTTCGTAACATGTAGGAGAAACCCAAACGGGTTTACTGAGCACCGCCATGTTGCTATGCAGGAAGCAGCTAAAAAGTTTGTTTGTCTTCGTAGAATGAAATTTTCGGTCTTCAATATTATGCTATGAACATGCCTTGATTTATAATCATTGCATTAAAAGTCCTGCATGGCTGACGATTTTGTCTTCTTATTACAGCTGTTTTATAGTATATTTTTTATGAAAGCCTTTCTCGTTCTCAGATTAGGAAGGAATCTGGTGCCTTCCGTGTTTTGAGACGGAGAGAATACACAATCACAAAGACACACACATAATGTAAATAGCCAGGCAAGTCTTTAGTTTCACGAGAGATAAAATTCATTTACACCAAATTTCTAGAAAGTCCAAAAACTAACTTAAGGTTAACTTAAAATGGTTTCGCCAGACTAGGCTTAATTTATAGAAGGGAGTTAGTATAAGGGGGGATTCATTATTTTGAGCACCAAAAACCGTTCTCATTTTCCTCAGTATCGGTATTTTGATTTCTCGAGATTCCACCCTGGCCCATTTTTCATCGAAATCAATGATTTAAACATAATGTTGCTGGAATATGTAATAGGCCGAGATGCTTCTTGTGAAAATGTATTGTTTTGATTATAGTGTGGTAACCTGCTATGCTAAATGTAGCCTACAAAGCTTGTTTCATTAACCATCCCAGACGTCACACACTCTAATGATAAGACGGGATTTTGTGGACGGTTGGATAATTATCTCTGAAATCTTCGTAACTTTTTACAATCAGATATAAAGCCTGTATCTCGTCGTGGCAACCTGTGGACAACGTAAATAAGTTATCGCCCACAAAGAGAATACACGAAAATTAGTCCAGAGAGTTTCCACTACAGTAACTGTAATCGATAATGGAAAAAAGCCCAGGGCTAATCAGTAAAATTTCGAAGAGTCGCGCGTATTTGGGGCAGTGAAAAGGGTTGTGATTCTGTCGTTCGTAATAAAAAAAAAGCTTCATAGCAAAGGAATTAAGACTGCTTGAGAAAGTCTTTTACACAAAATCTCTTTTTAACGACAACATTGCATTGAGTGTTACTGTAATTAAAAAGACCTCTCGAATTGAAAATGATGAAAAAGAACCAAATTGAAATCCTGTCGTTTGCAAGGAAAGGTAATTGTTTGCCATGTTCTACAATAATAATGAAATTGTATATATTATATTACACGTTTAAAGTTTACCGTCCAACATGCTAGGGGACCTATAAATTTCAAAGTTAACAGGAATGCAAAAGAAATGATCTTGTTGAACCGGGGACCCATCGATGATTTTGATCCCGATCTCCACCAACTTGTGGAGATCAAAGAACTGGCTTGAGAAGAAAATCCATGCAGAATTTGTGTATATATGTACAATAGCTTGTCCACTTGGTTTTCGACTGAGTTCGCACTTAGGCAGTGACAATGTTAATATTTTGCGGAGACTATTCCCTGTCTAAACTACCCTAAGACCAAAGTAGTTTTTTTTATTAGTTATATAGGAGGCAACTTTGTTTTGCGAGTCTAAAGCAATGGCCTCTTGTTCTAGTGTCTTTTTTAATGTAAGATAACCTTCAACATTAACGTTATGAAAACCGTTTGTCAGTTTGTAAGCTTCTATCAAATCTGAATGAAGTCTTCTATACATAAAGCTAGGGAGATCCAAGGCTTGCAGCCTTTGTTCATAGCTGAGATATGATAACCTGGTACTAGTATTGTTGCCCGCAATTAAACGTTTTCTATTTATATTGCGTCTACTTTATTGATTGGGGACTATACACAATTCCCGTAATCCAAATATGAGTGCACTAGGCTTTTGAAAAGATTAATTAGCTAGCATAGGTTTGTCGGTGGAGGGTTTAATCTTTCCTCATAATTGACCACTGATTAGTTGCATGCTAAAAAAGAATCGCTTTAACTCAAAGTTTGAGGCGCATAACCAAAAGGCAGTTACAAAAGGCAGCTGTAAACTTCATGAATTCAAGTGGACATACAATTCTGATAAATCAAAAATGTAAATGAGGAACACAAAGAACACAACTCAAAGTAACATGGAGTGCTCACAATGTAATATAGTATGTATATGTTCTTAGTAAACTGGCGCTTTTGTCGTTCTCCGCTGCTTTCAATCTAAGGCACAGAGGCCACTCTATACTTCAACTTATTTACACTTCTCACTTACGCGCAATCAAAGTAAGTCACTTCCACTACAACAAGATCGAAGCATGCACACGCAATTTACTCACAACAATCAGAACAGCCATAAAATTAAAATTAATCTTTTCGGAGCGACTTATAACAGTACTTTATACTAGCCCTTTAGGTCACAACACTGCTGATAGAGATGACCTTCACAAAGGAAGGATCTAGAGTCATAAACAAAGAAAACGTCATACTAATGCTCCTGAAAATGTGAAAAGTCATTTCATTTGACATTAAATCCCTATGGAGAAATGTTCAGGACTCCCAGATTAGAGTCAAAAGTGATAATACTTTTGTCCTGGCCTTCAAGGCAGTCTGCGTGAGAAAAACCTTGTTTAAGATCTAAATTTCAATCTAACCTATAGATTAAAAGTCTACAAATTTGAATTAGATCAAAAATAGATTAAGATACACTAATCTGCATTTTGAAGACAAAAAAGAAGAGAAAAAAAGAAAAAAATCTGGTTCAATCCTCCATTTACCGACAAAAGAAACACCATCAAAGTCAGCTACAGTTGTGTGCCCAAAGACAATCAAACAATCTGGAAACACAATAAGAAGTTATTACAACAACACCGTAATGAAAAGGCTCCTACAAAAACAACGTTCAACTTCCGACAAAAAGAATTTTGTTCACTGAAAGGACATTGACTCGCTAAATGCATCGTTTATAAGGCCACTATAAAGGAGACAAAAACAAATCAACAAGAATTATATTGGACTTACAGAAAACACCTTTAAGACCAGGCATAATCAACACAAGTCATCCTTCAAACTAGAACATAAAAAAGTTGCTACCAGTCTTAGTGAACACATATATTCGGCTCTAAAAGACAAAAACATAGAACAAAAAATAGAATGACAGATATGAAAAAAGCCAGGTAAGAAAACTTGTTCGTTGTGCCAAGAAAAAAAAATTCCTTCACTGAAAAAAGGTACCTTAAATGTGCGTAGGGAGATTTTTTCGCATTTTGCTCATAAACAAAAATTCTGGTCAGCGAACATGCCCCAGTCGGCCATGCTGGTAAACACACACCAGTCAGTCACGAAAGATCAGTCAGCCATCTGATGAGTCATGGCAAGGTATAAAATTTAGGTTGTTATGACAATTGTCTATCTATCTATCTATTTTGGTAATTTTTTTTTTGCCGTTAGTACTTAGGTAAACTGATCAACATGATTCAAGCCTATCATCGTATTAGAATCCACTCCACTTGAAGAATGCATGAGAGCGAAACATTCGTTTATGAACCCATGGATTAGGTTGCAAGGTAATCCCATTTTATCTATCTACCTATCTAACTATCTATCTATCTATCTATCTATCTATCTATCTGTCTATATAATTATCGAACCATGTATCTACCTATCTAATCTCGTTATGATCGCTATAGAACAATTATGATAATGATAATGTATTTAATAAATTTATGCAAAAACAGTCCAAAATTTGAACTCCCAATGGGATGGATGATGGAATATTGTATGCCTACTACCCTATCTAAAATATCTCTTTGCCAATAAAACTTGTAATTGTATCAAGAACTCTTCAAAATGCGTCTCATTTTCTTCTTTTTGTCTCCCTGTCAAATTCTGTATTTGAGTTTCCTTCAAGTACATGATCCCTACTTTCTTTTGCTCGGTACATTGGTCTTTATATTCTTCTCCTGTGATCTGCATCCCATCTCTTGCAGTTTTTTCTCCCTTGATCACTCTCTCTGTTTTCCTTACGCTTTTTTTCCTTTTTCCCCTCTCTATTTTTTACTCCCCGCTTGTAGCTTTTAATCCTCTCTTTCTTTATAACTCCTCCCATTTAGCTTTTGGATTGGCAGCAGCATTAGCAGTCGCAGTCCATTACAGGCACCGCAAGCTCACCGGATCTCTTGGTAGGCGCTCTGAGGACTCGACAATGCTGTCTGTTGCTTCTTCATCAGCGAAGTGCAAAAATTGTCACCCGACTGAACATTTTTCGGACTTTTTTCTCCTTATGGATACCTTTCGCGATTCTTACGTCAACTATGCACACTCTCCAAGCCACTGAAGCCTGCGTTTGCGGATGGTGACTAGATCTACCAGGCTGATAGCGTTGGAGCCAGAGGGAACTTCCTTCTTAGCTAACTTTAGCTAACTTTTCTCTGAAGGAGAGACCAGGAATGCGGCGAAGACAGCGCATATGAAATGCATTCAGGTAAATTTTTGCGTTTTGTAAAGATTCCACGATCTGCTACCGGATAGTATAGGGCCAAGGACTCAAGCAATGTGCACAACCACCTCAGTTTTTCCTGACAGTTTTGAGGTGTCCTACACTCTGGTCTTTACAACGAAGCCATCGCCATGTTCACTTTTTCGTATGATGCCTTTTTTGCCAAAAGAACACATAATCTTTCTCTTCTTGTTAACCTGGGTCAGCTAACCTAGTCTTCTGAAGACTTGCGATATCGAGATCGAACTGCTTTAGCTCATACATTGATAATTAATTATCAGCCATCTGATCTTTCTCTCAATGTTGGCTTGTTTGGCCTCGTGCATGAACCCAAGTCCATCTTTCGAGGTAAGCCTCTGAGCCGCATACTCTGTATATGGCAAATAGGGCTGAGGCGTAATATCACCTTACTGTCTGTGGAATGGCTAGTTTAGGCGGGCAGTCTAGTGACCTCTTCCACGGTTGGAACTTAAAAGTGGCCGCTGGCGCCAGATGCTTCAGACCTGATCGAGCCAAAGCATCGCCTGAGAACTGCTTTGTTCCATCTCCAGTCTTCCTTCGCTTGAGAAAATTGAGTTTGAACATTTGAATCGTTTCCCCCACTTTTAAAAAAACTGCTTAGGACTTTCCCTTTGCGCATGTTATTGCTTATAGTAGCAAAATTGGAGATGGAACAAAGCAGTT